>PVIR01037738.1:0-14858 GCA_004026965.1 Petromus typicus | reverse complement strand
GTGACATTTTAAGATCTTACACAAAGAACTCAAGGAAAGAATTACCACAGATAAAAAAGGAGCTTGTATAATGATTAAAGGAAAAGCTTAGCATTAGAAGTATATGTATCTAGTAACTTAAAACTCATAAAGCAAAAACCAACAGAATTATAAAAAGAAATAGATTATTACACAGTGATAAAGATTTTCATATTCTCTCTCAGTGACTGAACAATTAAATTAAATACAAGAAAAGATGGAACTAGGGTTAGCTAACTTTCCCTGTAAAGGGCCAGACAGTATTTTCCCCTGTTCATTGTTTTACCATCTTACAAAAGTAAAAAGAATTCTAAATTGATAGAACATGTATGCAGATAAGGACAGTGGACAATCTCTCCTTCCATTTCTGGGGTCTGGAAGATCTCCAGATAGCTGCTATGTTTGAGAACCTAGGAGACCACGAATGCTGACACCAGCAAACAAGAATTTCATGTATCTGCTATCAACAGAAATTACGTACGATGATTTTAAAACAACGGTGAGGAAAGCCAAACTCAAGCAGAGTCTCCAAATTCAAAGTGTCCAAATACAAAAAGCAATAATTGATGTATTAAATAATTTCTGAGTCATAAATTAACTATAGAAGTGGCTTAAGAAGGGTAGGTCAGTCTTTTCCCTGGCCTGCTGCAAGGAACACACTGGAAAGCTTCTCGTTGTACACTTTGCTTGTCCACTGAAATCACCCAGGAGCTTTAAAAGCATACATTCAGATCTAATTGGTCAGAGATACAGCATGAACAAGACAGAAATAAGCTTTCCTTATAAAGCTTATTAGTGAAAAGTAATTAAGGAGTTTGGCTCTAGTACAGAAACCAGCAGGTAATTCAAGAAACTTATAAGAATATAAAAATACATCCCAGTATACTGATATTTCAAATGGTCTGTTAGTGGATAATTTATTTATTTATTTTATTTTATTTTTAAGATTTTTTTGAGACAGGGTCTCGCTTTGCAGTTCAGGCTGGCCCTGAGCTCAGCCTCAAACTCACATCACAATCCTCCTGCCTCTGCCTCCCGAGTGCTGGGATTACAGGCGTGAGCCACCACGCCCGGCACTGTGGTGTGTGGTACTGATTGCTGCTGGGTGTGAGTCTCCACACCCAGTAGGGTATGTGGTTACCAAGGATCGAACCCGGGTCCTTGCGATTGCAAGACAGGCGCTGGAACCACTGAGCTAAATCCCCGGCCCTGTTAGTGGATAATTTAATAAATGAGCCATTGAAGAAAATTTCATACAGGATAAAAACCATCCTCTTTATAATAACATAACTGCAAATGGTTGATGAGTTAAACTAAATATGGAGATAAGAAAGAGAAAGGAAAAAGATATGGACCAGTATTTTTCTGATAGATTAAATCTTGTCAAAAATGCCACAATGCTGAAACTATAAAGTAAACATAGTTTAAATGTACTGAATACAAGTGTTAAATTTATCTATTATAAAAATACATTATTATCTAGTTAGCAATACCACTAAAAGTCAGATTATCTGTAGTGTTCAGAGAAACTCAAAACTTCTAAAGATCCATAAAATACCATTGCAGGCAAATAGAAGAAGGAGTTAAGCACACAATATTATTATAACGATCCATAAATCAAGTGTTATTTAGAGACTCCCACAAAAGCTATAGAACATGATGACTAATAAATAACCTAACACAAGTGGCCTTGGCTTGCCCCCCTCTGCCACTGAGGAACAACGCACTTACTAGCTGTAACGTGCTCTTGGCTGCTCGACGTCCTCTCCAGGACTGACTTGGCTCGCACCTTCTTGCTACCGTGTATGGTGGTGAAGGCGAGATCTTTCAATTTCCAGTGGGTCCAGAAGCCTTTCTGAGGTTTGAGACCTGTGAATATGAAATGTACAGTTAGCTGAAAAAATTAGGATTTTGGCACCATCCTTAAACTTGTCAAAACATTTTGATTTATGTATTTCACCTGTCCAACCATCAAGTTCTGCTATGGTTCCTTTTAACCTGGGCAGGATTGCTGAAGTCATTCAGTCACTCTAAAACTTGGTACTCTTAGCTTTCAAAACAAGACTCATATAAACTCTTTTGAGTTCTTCATGACTATTTCAAATGTATGTTAAAGTGTTCAGTAAATGGAAAAGCACTATAAGAACATGAATTAGTATTGTTATTGTCAGTTTAAGTGAAATTGAACGACTCATAAATGTAGCCAATATCTTCAAGGTGATCAGTGTTTATTGAAGATTATTTGCCAGATTTCATTACTGAATTAGAATTTTCAAGTATTTTTAGATAGTTCTCATTTCTTTATCATTACTTGCCACCAGATCAATTTGCATAATAGTTCAGTTGAATTCACTTGGGTGCTTCTTCAACTGCCTAAATTTGAAGTACTGGGCACTTACAGAACATAGGATGTGCTTGCTACTGGGGCACCCCCACCCCCAGAGTGCGGGGAGGCAGCCAGGAGGCAGAGGAAGGCGACAAAACCAGGGGCTGAAGAGTTTATCATGTTTTCCTTAGGAAGGCAGAAGTGAAATCCTTATCTCTCTGGTAAAAGAATGATAATTAAAGGCTAGATAAGCCTAATTGTATAGATGTACAAAATTGATTCAGTATTAAATTGTTTGATTCATTTTTTCACTGTAAATAGAAGAATAAGAAGAAATAGAAGAATAAGAAATGCAGCTAAACTGAATCAAGTGAAGATTTACATTAGATGAAAAGGAGATGCTCTCTACTGCAAACTCTTGTGATTTTTACTGGATGAAAGGGGATTATTTTTTGGTTAAAGATGCAAGACATTGAACAATGGAGTATAAAGAAAATCCTAGAGCAGCACACACGTACAACAGTCTATAGAACTACACGTACTGTTACACTACACATAAAGTTCTATTTTTTCCTTTCATATGTCCTATAAGTCCTGTAGGCTTTCTTTTTTTCCAGATTTTTTTTCCTGACTGGGTCATTTCAAAGTACCTGTCTTCAAGGTTGCAGATGTTTTTTAGTTTCAGGGTTAAAAAATAATAATTTCTATCTCTTGTTTTCATCAACTAGTTTTGGCCCACAGAATATTTGTCTGATGCTGTCTGTTAGTGCACTCAGTATCTTCAAAGCAAGCAGGATGAATTACGTGTCAGGTGAGGGGTTTGTAAATCTCCCTTTCTTTTGGATGAGTTCCTGGAGGACGACGTAGCTCCACTGGCGCGTTCCATTGCATGGTGTCGCGTGCCTGCTGCTGCCTCATGCTGACGTCTGCATTTGCTGGAGCACGGGTATTACGGAGAGGACTGCCCCTGAGGGGTGGGTGTGAGGTGCCAGCCGCCTGAGGCCCGGGCCCTGGCTGTGGGGAGGACACAGCAGCTCGACGCATATTGTCAGTGGACGTGAGCAGTCCTCAGCGCCGAGCTCCTCGGTGGGGACCACTGCCGCCGTTTTTGCTCTCATGGGAGAAGTGACACCTGAGAAGCTCTCTCTCGGTGTCACATGGAGCTTGTGGGCGTGTTCACGGTGGCAGAGCCATCAGTCTTGGACGCACAGTGCCCGCAGAACAGTCATGGAGCCAGGACCTGGAGGACGGGTACACAGGGAGGACTGGAGCTCCAGGGCCTGGGGAACAGTGCACGGCTAAGGTGGAGGACTGAGCCCGGAGGAAGGAGGACGGCAGCGGTGCTCGTGCAGGCTGCAGCACGGACAGGGCTCTGGGAGCACCGAGGAGGGAGGAAGGCACTGGGCAAGTGTCAGAGCGACGCGGCCCTGAGACGGGGCCAGGCGCTCCCGCTGCGGCCCTGCCCTGCCGGCCCGGACGAGGCTGTCCGCCCGGCTCTGGGAAGCCGCTGTGGCTCCGGAGTCTGCACGGCACACGCACTTGCCACTGCAGCAGCGCCCACCGCCCGGGCGTTTCCGGAGTGAGTGGTGGAGAGCCAGGTGCGGGCTCAGAAACCGCCGGCGCTGAGGTCCGGGGTGCAGGCAGGCTCCCCGCGGCACCCTCCGCGCACAGGTGTGGGGCGCTCCGCCCTGTGGGAGGTGCACGGAGAGGCGCGTGCGAGTCACGGGTGCGGCGGTCCTGGCTGTCCCTCGACGCCTGGCACAGACAGCTTCCTTCCTCAGCGGACCCGCAACGACGGGTGTGGTGCACAGCGCTGTGGAAAGCTCAGCCGAGCCCTGCGCGGAGCAGGCGGCCGAGGCCTCTGTGGGCGGCGGCCTTGACCCTGCGGCCCAGAGCGGCTCCCGCGACTGCCCCAGCGCCCCGCCCGCCTTTGTCCCCGGCCATCTCCGGGACTTCAGCGTCTTTCCCTGTGAGATTTGCTTTCGCTCCGCCCCGTTGCTGCGGCTCCTGACCGGGTTCTGGAGCCCGCGCGGCCGCGCTTTGCTTCTCAGACGCTGTCCCCTTGGGGGCCACGGCGTCAGGAGATGGCCGGTGTCCCCAACTCATCATCTTCATCGCGCTGTCTCCCTGCTCTCCTGGGGACGCTCATGAGAAGGAGTTAACCCACCCCTGCGGCCCCACTTAACCTTAATGACTTCTTTAAAGGCCTCATCTTCAAATACAGTCGCATTATGAGGTGCGTTAGGATTTCAGCACATACATTTGGAGAGAAACCCAAAGCGGTCCCTAACTGACCTTTCAGAAATCGTTCTGCGCCTCACAGCGGCGAAAAGTATTTATCCTCCACATGCAGTAGATATTCCAGTATTTACATACATGCATATTGATTTTAATTCTGTGACAACCCAGTTTTCTATAATAATTACACTGATTATAAAATTATTTGGTTTGGGGCCTGGGTATATAGCTCAATGGTTCCGGCGCCTGTCTTGCAAGTGCAAGGGCCCGGGTTTGATCCCAGGTCACCACATAACAATACTGGGCGTGGAGACTCACCCCAGGAGCAACCAGTACCACATACCACAGTGCCGGGCGTGGTGGCTCACGCCTGTAATCCCAGCACTCGGGAGGCAGAGGCAGGAGGATTGCTATGATGTGAGCTGGAGGCTGAGCTCAGGGCCAGCCTGAACTACAAAGCGAGACCCTGTCTCAAAAACTTAAAAAAATAAAATAAAATAAAAAGAAATTATTTGGTTTGTAAAGTTAATAACTAATTTTATTTATTTATTTATTTATTTTTAGGTTTTTTTTGAGACAGGGTTTCTCTTTATAGTTCAGGCTGGCCCTGAGCTCAGCCTCCAACTCACAGCACAGCAATCCTCCTGCCTCTGCCTCCCGAGTGCTGGGATTACAGGCGTGAGCCACCACGCCCGGCACTGTGGTATGTGGTACTGGTTGCTGCTGGGTGTGAGTCTCCATACCCAGTATTGTTATGTGGTTACCGGGAAATCAAACCCGGGCCCTTACGCTTGCAAGACAGGCGCCAGAACCATTGAGCTAACTCCCCGGCCAAATAACTAATTTTAATAATACAATTTTTGAATAAGTATTTTTTTAGAAACAGACATGATCATGACTATATCAGAGTACAAAAACTGCCAATATCTGAGTGCAGTAAACTACCCCAATCCAAAAATTTTAGGAGCCAAAATATTTATTACATAAATAATACATTCATACCTGATAACCAAAGAAAGATGTTATTTCCTAGATCTTCTTTAAATTGATCATTAAAGAGTTTACTAGATTCTGGAAATGCTTCCAGGAATGTTGCATAGATAGCTTGTGTCAAACAATCAGGATACACCTACCAAAGGGAGTCACATTAAATTATATTTCATATACCTTAATTATCTAAGAATTTATTAGTTTATAAAAAATATACATTTCTAATACCTTGCAGTTAACAATTTTAATACTCTGTAACTGTGAGGGACATGAATAAAGAAAAGTTGAAAATAACATCAATATGATTATCGACAGTGAAAAAATTTAATTTGAATAAAGATAGTGTTAAAAATTAAGATAGTTGGATGATTAGCTCTTTATTTCATTTAAACTTGCTACTCTTAGCCTTTTTGTGAAAATGGTATATGGGTCATCAAAGTAAAAATATTTTTAAATAAATGCAGCTTACATAGGTGGTTTTACATGTTGTAATTGGTATGGTTTAAATATTAAAGTCATAGGCATATATCAATGAATATGACACTGCTAGTATCTCACAAATTTTTGAATTTATAAACAAGTTCCTCTCACAAGTGACTAAACAATAGATGGATACCATATTTTTATATTAAAGGCAAATTTATATCACTGTTTTGGTATTCTGCATTCAGGTAAATATTTACAATCAGACATTAAGCCCTTGAGAGTACACATTTTAGGACTGAAGGCGTTCTGGAAGGTTTCTGTGGTCCAGAAGATACACATGTTCTCAGTCTCTGGAACTTGTAAATGTCACTTTATATGGCAAAAGGCTCTGTAGATATGTTTAAAGACCTTGGAAGAAATTAAGTTGGATTACGCAGGGGCTCTAGATGTAATCCCAGTTGTCTTCATATGAGGAGGCTGCAGAAAGCCTGACCAAAGAGGTAAAGCCAGTGTGACTGCAGAAACGGAAATTAGACTGATTGGCTAATACACCAAAGGGTAATGTGGCCGCCAGAAGACCAAAGAGGCGACGAGCGGACCCTCCCCTCGGACTTCCTACAGACAATGGCCTTGCTGGCACCTTGATTTTAATGCTATATGATTCACTTTGGACTTCCAGCTTTCATAACTAAGGGAAAGAATTTCTGCTTCTTTAAACAACTAAATTTCTCAAAATTTGTTACAGAAACAATAGGAAATTGATATGGTGACCTCATCCAATGACACTCCAATTATGTTTTCTATTAAGACTTCCATGATCTTTTGGGGAGTAGGGATGTGTGTGGAAAAAGAGGATTCTGAAATATACTGTTATACCTAATTTTATTGAATTGAACCTTCAACATCTTACTACCAGATATGATCAGATACCCTATTTTGAGAATATAAAATTAAATCAACAGTAACAATTAAAGTCTTTTCTTTTCTGTTTTCAGTACCAGTGACGGAACCCAGAGACCCCAGGCCCAGGGTCTCACTGAGTCACTAACTTGCACAGACCGGGTTCAGACTTGCAGTCCTCCTGCCTCAACCTCCCTGAGTGTCGGGATCACAGGCACATGGCTCAGCTTGAACAAGCGAAATTTCTGGAGTATTTTGTGAACATTCTGTTTGGAAATTTTGTAAAGAAATATCATTGTATAACATAGGGAGAAAGGAAAGCAAGCACTATACTAAGTGTCTATGGATCCATATTAAATTTGTAGGAAGTAAGGATAATATTTTTACCCTTAAACATTAAAATTTTCTCTTTCTCAGAAAAATCAAGTGAATCAAGAGTAATAGAAAACTTGAATAAAAATTAGAAATACTGGAAATGAGTCAATGAGCGGCCCTATTTCTATATAAATGGCCTAGACTTCTCCAGGCTATTTAAACAGAGAGCACATAGGAGGCAGCCGGGCCCCAAAGGCAAGCGAGGACGGCAAGCATTGCAAGAAGCCTGAGTACAGGTCACAGAGTAGAGTCACCAATGTGTGCACAGTTTAAAGAATTCTCAAGTGAGGTTTGAATTATGTTAAACAATTTCCAGTTCCTCTTGGAAAAGGCCACTATTAGTAGAAATCCAGAAAAAGTTGCCATAAGTTGAGAAATGTTAAAATCACATTGCCTATTAAAAGGCACATTCCACTAGGTGTAGTGGCACATGCCCGTAATAACAGAATTCTGCGAGGATGAGGTGGGGAAAAGCTCTAGTTCCTGGAGCCCAAGCTAGACAATGCATAGATTTGATGAGACTCTTTCTCTCTTTCTCAAATATGTGTGTATATAATATTAAGGGCTGGGGATTTTTTTTTTTTCCCTCCTGTCTCTGCCTCCCGAGTGCTGGGATTACAGGCGTGAGCCACCACGCCCAGCACTGTGGTATGTGGTACTGGTTGCTGCTGGGCGTGAGTCTCCACGCCCAGTATGGTATGTGGTTACCGGGGATCGAACCCGGGTCCTTGCGCTTGCAAGACAGGCGCCAGAACCACTGAGCTAACTCCCCAGCCCCAAGGGCTGGGATGTAAGTAGTGTAATAGCCTAGGTCTGACCCCCACTACCACAATACAAACAAAATAAAAGACACAACTGTCCCAAGAGAGAACCCCTGGAGAGTAACAACAGGACCAGGACTAGAGAAAGGGTCCTGTAACGGTCCTGCCGGTCCCTTTCTTGTTCACATTACGCAAGCCTTTGTTAAGGGTTCACTGTTAAAACATGATTGACTTCATCAAACTATGGAGGTATCAGGAGCATTCAATTAATGAACTTTATACAAGATCCATAAAGGATAGACTGGACTAAAGAATAAGAGCAGGAGTAACAGCTGGTTTTATGATCTTTAGATAATTTAATTGTAAAATTCTCAAGCAATCATTAACTATTTTCTGAAAATAGGAAAAACCAATTTTCAATATTGTGTTAGTAGAGAAAAATCATAGTTTATCTCTCAGAATGCCACCATTCCACAAGTTAACAATTTAAGAATCACGGCTCTACCCAACCACAGAACTAAAGAGACACTGGTCTGTCGAGACCACCTTGGTCATCTGTATCAGAGTCCAAACATGAAGCCAAGGCTCTTCGTTTTCAGTCCACTACTTATTTTCCTTTATCACACTTTACATATGTGCTCATAAGATTGGTCAAACTTTGTCAAATTTGTGATTTAGGTTTATTTATATCTTCACTGTAAAGTGTGTTTTAAAAATTTTAACTATCCCTTAGCATAAAATATTTGCAAATTACAAAATATTTACATATTACTTTAGTTAGTCTTACTCGTTATTTAGTTTAACAACCGAAAATCAAAACAAGCATTTGATTCATAATTGTATGCCTCGTATTTTACTGTAATAGGTGCTTAGTTCTTAAGTATAACATAGTTACTCTTGAATGGGTGGAAAGATTCACTTTAAGGAAAACGATAGATCATTTTGTAGGTAAACAGAAAAAAACAAAAATATGAATAGAATACATCAATAATTTTCAAACCAAAGGCTTGTACCACTGAGGAGGTTCTTCTGTAAAACTTTGAGGTAAGTGAATACAATATGTTGGGAGGCGGTAGGGTAATAATATAGCTTTTAAAATATTATCACTTTTACTCCACATCTGATAACTTTGCTCTCAAAAGCAACAAAATATGTTCTTATATGTGTTAAAACAATTATTTTTCTATTTCATTCACTTAAAAATATTTAGCACAATGTTAATTCCCATGTTTACCTGAAAGAAGGCATCTTTTCTATTGAGAGGTATGCTCATGAAAAGCGTCACATAACTTTCTGCCATTCTATCAAATAAGCAATCTTGATCTTTTCTGTCAGGCTTGGAAATAAAATTTATTAAAGTTAACACTACAACTGGAAAATGGAACACTCTTTTTTCACATGTCTTTTGATTTCTATTGAACAGCTGGACACAGTAGACAGCTCAACAGAAACTGAGGTCTGCATTGTTTGAGTCTGGGAATAGGCCTGTCTCTTTTGTTAAGCCCTTGGGGCCTTGAGTCAATTAGTGTTAAACTGTTTTTTGTGGGTTTTTTTTGAGACAGGGTCTCACTTTTGTAGTTCACACTGGCCCGGAGCTCAGCCTCAAACTCACAGCAATCCTCCTGCCTCTGCCTCCTGAGTGCTGGGATTACAGGCATGAGCCACTACACCAGCACTGAGGTATGTGGTACTAATTGCTGCTGAGCGTGAGTCTCCACGCCTGGCATTGCTGTATGTGGTTACTGGGGATTGAACCTGGGCCCTTGCACTTGCAAGACAGGTGCCGCAACCACTGAGCTAAATCCCTGGCCCCTGTATTTCCGCTCAGGTTACTCTCAGTGAAACACAGACTTCAAGTTCTGCTTGCATTACTTTGTTTGAATGATTCTCAAGTACCATCTTTGACTTCATTAATTTTTCTCAAATTTCTTGCTATTTTAATTTGTATTGATTTTCACTGTGATCATTATTATTTCTTTCTTCTGACTGCTTTGGGTTTCATTTGTTCTTTTTCTACCTCAGTAAGGTAGAAGCGATGATCATAGTTTTTTACAACATTCTCTTTTTTTCAAATATAGGCATTTTAATCTTCATATAACTTTTTAATATTGTTTTGGTTACATCCCACAAATTTTGTGTTTGCATTTTCATTCACTTCAAAATAATTTCTGATTTGACATGTGGTTATTGTAAGTATGCTAGCTCTAGATATTTGAACTTTTATCAAACTCACTTGCAAGTCATGCACGACGCCACTGACCTAAATCCCTGGTCCTAGTTCTAGATATTTAGAGGTTTTTCCATGTATCTTCCAGCTTTTCATTTATAATGTAATACCACTGTATGGGTCACCTTTCCTGTTGCTGGGACAAAATACCTGACACCCACATCTTAAAGGAGGAGAAGTTATTTCAGCTCATGGTTTCATAGATTCCAGTCCATGTTCATCTGGCTCCAAGGTAGGAACATCATAGTATAGGAGAAATATCCATGGAAGGAGAAAACTGTTTGAGGCAAGGCACTGGCAAACAGAGAGCAGGGAACTATCCAGAGGAGAAGGGGCAGAGATCAAATATAGTTCTCACGGTCACACCTCTGTGACCCACTCAGAAATGTGCTTTATTAACCTCCTAGATGTCTCCTCAGCCATGGAAGTTGATAGTCAAGATTAAACGCTATCACCATTTTGCCTGAAAACAGGCTTTGTGTGGTATAGCTTGAATTATTAAAAATTTATCAGGATGGGTTTTCCTAGTTTAAAATACAGTTCATCCTGGTAAATATTTAATGTGTACTTGAAAAATAGGTATATATGTCTTCTGCTGCTGTTGGGAGGCTCTGTGGATTGCATGCGCCCCCTGTAGGAGTTCTTGTGTTAGAAACCCAATCCCAACGTACTGATAGCAAGATGGACTTCTGATAGCAAGATGGACTTCTGATAGCAAGATGGACTTCGTGGGGCACAGAGCATGCTGCTGAATTGCTGCTCTCACCATGAGAGTGCGCGTACCTCCTTTCATGTCCATGACCTCTTCTCTTGCCCTCTTCTTCCCCTCTGCCTTCTGGCCTTGGATGACGCAGCAAGAAGGCCTTCTCCCGTCACCAGCCTCTAGCTCTAGGACCTCCCACTGACCTACGTCAACAGATCTTTGTTCACATGCATCGTCTGCTCTGTAGCATTCGGCGTCAGCAACAGTAACTGCACGAAGACAGGAGGAATGCCAGGGCAAGTGTCTGCCGGTGTCGCTGAAGTCTTGTCATTTCTGATTCTCTCTATACCACTTTCTGAGGTGCTGAAACCTTGAGCTACTGCTGGAACTGTTTCTCCTTGAAGTGTTAAAAGTTTTCATTAAATGTGTTTTGAAGCATTTTATGAGGTGTCTGAATATTTAGGATTATTCTTTCATCTTAGCAAACTGACCACTTTGTCGTCCTGTGATTACTTCCTTTATCCCTGGTAATATTAATTGCTTTGAAGTCTTTTTAGGAGGAGTTAAAAAATACTATGACTTTGCAGGTTAGATAGCTTTTGTTGTTACTGTTGTATGATTTGGAGTGATGCACTTTCCAGATATTTGTTTCTTTATGGGGAGGCAAGGACAGTTTTTAAAGCAGAAGTATACACTATCTTTACTGTTTCATTTGCTCCTTATTTCCACTCTCTTACTGGTTGCCAGATATGTCCTCTTTTACCTTTTAAATACTAGTAGGAATTTTCTAAATCAAGACAAGAGCTTTTCTTCATTTGATCTGTAGACTCTTTTCCGAATTGAAACTCTTCTAATGTCACAGATTTGTAGCAGGTTTTTTGTTTAGTGTTTACCACCACATAATAATAACTAAAGTTACAACTTTGTTATTCACTACAGTGTTTGACTTCACTCATTCTTTCCTAACAAACTGAGGATTTAGAATCTTGGAAAGCCACACTAGAGCCTTAACTCCTGTGAAAAAGGACATCAAGCAAAACTAAAAAAAAAATTTTTTTTTGAGACAAAGTCTCACTTTGTAGTTCAGGCTGGCCCTGAGCTCAGCCTCAAACTCAGCAAACCTCCTGCCTCTGCCTCCCAAGTGCTGGGATTACAGGCATGAGCCACCACCCCCGGCACTTTGGTATGTGGTCCTGATTGCTGGTGGGGGTGAGTCTCCACACCCAGCATTGTTGTATGTGGTTACCGGGATCAAACTGGGCCCTTGCACTTGCGAAGCAGGCACCTGAACCACTGAGCTAAATCCCTGGCCCTAAGCAAAATTTTTAACATGTATGGAGTACTTACAAATGAATCTCTCTGAAAAGATCCAGAAAAGGTTTTATATCAGTGTTACCTCTACTGAAAAATTAAACATGCTATAAATCAACTTACCTTAAACTTATGGAGAAACCACCACCAAAAGCAGTCATGCAAAAGAGCAATGGAGGCTTTTGAGAGGAAGTAAGTCTTCCAAATTTTAAAAACTCTTTCCTGTGGAAGAAAGAAATCAAAAGATATCAAACTTAAATATGTCACAACACGTGTTAATACAAATACATCTGATCAAGAATATGCATTTAATAGTTACAGCCAGTACTGTTCAACAATATTTAGCATCAGTCATATATATATATATAATATTAAGTTTTCTAGTAAATACACTAAGTAAAAGGTGAAGTTAAAGGATATATTTTATTTAATCAAATATATTTAGAATTATGTTACTGTATAACTGACATAACAATAATGAAATATTTTAAATCCTTTTTTGATACTAGATCATTGAAACTGTATGTATTGAGGTATATATTTTATAGTATATTTCAAATTATAGCATATCTCCACTATTTTCATCAAAAAGCACTAGGTCAGTATTTAAACTTCATAGTTGTAAATTCATTTCAAACATAAGTGAAAAAATTTTAAATAACTAAGTTATTCTAACTTTTAAACTTGTGTATAAATTGATTAAAAGAAATAAAATAAGAAATCCAGGACTTTAAACATACTGCTACATTTCAAATGCTCAATTTAGCTACTGGTACTGAAAAGATGGTATACGACGGACCATATTCTATAAATGTAAAAGGCATGCTACGATCCCTCTTTTTTTTTTTTCTTAAAGGTAAATATCAACAATAAATCACAGAATTTCCCAAATTGGTCCCTTTCATGAATCTGTCTAAATGCAAGTCTCCTAAGCATCAAAATTGGAATATAAGGTTAAATTTATTTACTATAATACCCAAATCTATAAATCTTGGTTTAAACAGATCATCTTATGTCCTTAATCACAAAAATTTTTAAATTCTGGATGCAGTGGAATCTAACATTTCTCTCAGTGGAATATACATAAATATAATTTCTTATTTCTCAAATGCACGTCAATAAAATAAACATAATGCAAATTTGAATAGCAGGACAATTCTTTGTCATATACTCGGTAGGGTACTTCTTATTCATAAGCCACTAAATATAGTATGGACCTCACTGGTAACAGCTTCAACTTAGGCTCAGTAATTTCTAACTATAAAACACCTATATCATCTATAAACAGGGAAAGCAGACAACTGAAATGCAGAGGGGAAAATAAGCAGATTTACCAATAACCACCCTAGCTCCATCCCATTCCTGCCAATCCCTGGCCGGCCACTGTTCTAGTAACCTTTCTACTCTGTCAGTTTTCATCATTTGAAATCCTATAGTTAAAAAACACTACACAAGAATTCTATACTTAACACGAACACACAGAAGACTTGCGGAGATGGGCTTACATAAGTTATTCCAGGGTCAGAATAGAGGGCTAACTTACCCTGAGCTGACGGAGCAGGAAGACAGAAGGAAAAGCACCTGGACATATGTCTGTCCACTGCTCACTGTTACCTCCAACTCCCAAGACACTAACATGATGTCTAATACCAGCTCTTCTGGTGGGAAGGGTATTAGACATCACTAGTCTCTCCTGCAAAATTTAAAGTCTAAAGGATCAAATAGTCCTTAACACCAGACTCTCACAGTTTCAAAGGTCTGATTCAATAAATCATATTCTTGAGATTTATTATAAAATAAAATATTTACATACATTGAAGTCATGAGCTTTTAAAATAAAAAGATAAATTCGTTTAGCATCCAAGTGTCTTGGTAACTTAGTAAGTTCACTTGTTTTGAATCCTGAGAAATTGTAACCCTAGAAAAAAAAAGAAATACAGAACAATATTTCATTCTCAGTACAGCAGTCTTGTATAGGAGACATGTACATATTTAACTGGACTCACCTGACAATTTTATGCTGCTATATTAGGTAAAAAATATACATCCCTTCCTACAAAAAGATCTTTGTATTATCCATTTCTGTGAAATTAAGAGCCCTTGCATAATCACAGGCCAATTCAGAAGCAAAATAAAACCATATGTCAGAATTAATTTGACAATATTCAAGTGATCAAGAATTTTAGCTGGGCTATATACCAAGACATATGAACCAGGCAGAAAAGAGGAAACTTCCTTGCCCTTTACCAACTCTCTTTTCTAGATCCCCTATCCATACAGCTACCTCTATATAATTATAAATATTCTTTTAGAACTAGATAATACTTTTGATATATAATTGAGCAGAATAAAAATTTCAAATACCTCTATATTTTTTTCTGTCTCCATTTCATCTGAAAGCTGCAAAATATTTAAAACAAAATCTTTAAAACTCTTAATTAGTCCAATAAAGCTTATTGAACAGTAAGAGCATTTATTAAATTTTTGTTAATATAGTTTATCTAAAGGTAACTTCAACAGATCTTGAAAAGGTCATCAAATAAAATGGAACAGTGAGAGTTTTAAAACTTTCTAAAATTTTTT
>PVIR01037737.1:0-14948 GCA_004026965.1 Petromus typicus | reverse complement strand
GCATTAGATAATTCCATTAAACTGTGGAAAAAAATTCATACACTTATGATCAACTTAATTTTAGCAAAGATACTAAGTATTTACATCAGAAAAAAAGACTCTTCAATAAGTATTTCTGGGAAAACTGGCTTTTCAGACACAAAATAGGATTATGCCTTTAACTAATCCAGTATACAACAATCTATTTAAAAAAGACAAAAATTTCAAATATAAAATCCAAAAAATAGGAAACTTCCAGAATGAACTGTAGGTGAAACTCTTTAGAATATTGATTTGGGCAAAATATTTTTCATATAATATTTGAAGCAAGGCAACAAAACAAAAGTTGACAAATGAGATTATGTTGAAATAAAAAGCTTCTATGTAGTTAAGAAAATATTCTCTCTCTTCCCCCCTCTATCTCTCTGTCTCAGTCACACACACACACACACACACACACACACACACACACACACACCCCATAGAGGAATATTATCTAGCCATAGAGGAGGATGAAATTACTGACATACAATACAAGATAAAAGAAGGATGAGCCCTGAGGCATTTTACTAAGTGTGATACATAAGAAGCTAAAAAGACAAATATATAATTAAAACTATATAACATAGCTAGAATAGTTGAATTCATAGAGATGTAAAGTAGAATAGGGATTATAATGCCTTGGGCATGGATAAAGAGAGGTACTGTATAATGGATACAAAGTTTCAGCTTTTTCTAGAGAAAAGGGTTTGGAGATGTACAGTGGTTATGGTTGCACAACATCCTACTATACTTAATGTCACTAACTGTACAGTTGAAATAGTTTACATAGTAAATTTTATATTATATGTAGTAACAGAAAACAAAAAATCACGAAAAATAATATCTTTGTGACTTACTGATACTTAACAATAGATTCTGTTTTGACCTGAATGTTCTGAAACACTGCTGTTTGCTTACCCCTGTCTGAAATTGTATCTTTTCCTTGTCTAGGCACTTCCAAGCTCCCGTCTCCACTGCCTTCTCTGCCACTTCTATAGGTAGATGGTTCTCAGACATTTATCTTATGCATCTTCCCTCACACCCATGGGTTCAGTCTGGATGTCTCAGAGCATTTCTCTAAGGATTCCCTTCTTCCCTTCTTGCTTTACTCTGTTCTCTACCCTCTCTCCATCATCTTTCAGTTCTAGCCCCTTTGATTAAGCTCTCCTCTTCTACTTGCCTTGGGTTGACATTTAACATGGTTTCTTCGGTATATGATTTACCATCCATAGCATTTGTATTAGTCTGAGGAACTGGTGACACATATGTATGATATTTTGAGCATCTTAATATCTGTCTTCCCTTCCCGAATGCCCCTGTCTTCCCTTTACTGAATCTCTTTCTCCTGTTCCAAAAGGACTGCTTACATTTTCATTTATTTATAACTGTTTCTCATGTAAGATAAACTGTGATATTTGATGTTCTGTGTCTGATTTATTTCACTTCACATTGTTGTCTAAAGATTTATTCATATACATCACACTTCCTTTACACATTTATCTGTTGATGGGGATTCTGCAGTTTCTGGAGTTTAGCTGTTGTTCACTGAGCTGCTATAAATGTGGATAGGCAGGTGTCACTAGGGCTAATTCTTTGGGGATGATATCCAGGGGAGGCAGAGCTAGGTCAAGTGGAATTATAATTGTTTATGTTTGGAGGAATCTCCTTCCTGTCTTCCATAGTGGTCTCACTATTTTACATTCTATCAATAATGAGGGAGGATTCCTTTTTCCCATGTCCTCACCAGCATTTGTTGTTTGTTTTGTTTATTTTTGGTTCTTGATTATAGCCATTCTGAACCAGGTAGTATGCAATCTCAGAGTTGCTTCTCATTATGGTTAAATATGATGAACATTATTTTCACGTACTTATTGGCCATTTGGTCTTTTGATAAGTGTCTATTTAATTCATTAGTTCACTTTAAAAAAAAACAGGTTGTTGGCTTTGGTGTGTTAATTTTTTTTGGTTCTCTGTATATTCTAGATATTAGTCTTCCATCAAAGGAGGACTAATATTTCTTAATATTTTTTCAGCTTTATAGGTTATTTTTCACTCTGTTGATGTTCCTATGATTTGCAGAGGTTGTTAATTCTGTGTAGTCCTAGCTGTTGATTATTGGTGTTGTTTCGTATACTATTGGAGTTGTGTTGAAGAAACCTTTGTCTATGCCTATTGCTTCAAGAGTTTAATGTTTCCCTTTTGTTATCATCCAGCAGTCTTAAAGCTTCTGTTTCTATATCTAAGTCTGTGGTTCATTTTTATTTGATTTTAGTACTGAGTGAAGGATAGTAGTCAGATTTTACAGTAGATTAAATATCGAAATGTAGATAAGAAAGGGAGAGGGGACTCCCTTCACTGAGCAGTGGTAAGAATAATGACAGTCTTCTATGATAAATATTAGCCTCTTCTATTTCCTGATTTTGTTAAATATTGCAGAATGAAACAAAAAAACATCTCCAAATGTACTGAACATGCGATATATTTTCTTCCTCCACAAATTTAAGTGAAAATTACTTCCTGTTTTGATATTTTAATAAGACCCATAGTATTAAAAATTAGGGAAGTAAATAAAAGTGTTATATCAGTAATGATCATGATATTTTTCTAAGTACAATTATTTTGAAGATACCTATGAATTAAATGTTACAATTCCCTTTACATTTGGTGCATGCTGTTCAATAAATACATTAGAATTATTCTTCCAATTTTGTCATGAAATATTTATTCATGTCACAAGTGATTTTACCCAATGGAGTGTTTAAAAATTCAGTCTTCTTTTAACAAAATCTAAGATTCTGTTAAGTGTAGATAAATGAATTTTTACAAGTTCATTGTGCATTATGTAACTGACTTAAACTAAAGACCACAGAAAAATGGTGGTTTGTATTTATTAAAAGGTAAAATTCCAATTAAAATTTAGTTTTCATGTTTCTTAATTTTATTCAAAATTTAAACACATTCACTTTGCTTCTTAATTTGTGCAGTAACAAAGAATGTAGTGAGAATTCAATCCAATAAAAGTGTTTTTCAATATTTTGAAAAGTTGGTTATGGGTAAAAAATACTGCATGTCTCAAATTTATGTTTTTAGACCACTGAAGTATGACAAAAGCATCAAAACTTTCAAATAGAAAAGAATATGAAATATAATATTAGGAAAAAGATTATTGAGAAACAATGGCAATATAATTTGAAGGTAAAAAATGACACAAAATATTTGAATGTAAAAAGATATTTTTTTTCATATGCGGGGCATCACGTATCTTTACTCCACTGGATGTATGGAATTGATTTATTTCAAAATATTTGATTTTCTATTTATTTTACTCATGAATATATCCTTAAGGTACTTCCATTTGAATATAAATACTCAAATTTATCATTCTTTATGGCTGAGTAATATTCCATTTTTTAAAAGACATCGTTTTTATCCAGTCCCCTGTTGTTGGACATTTGGGCTGTTTCCAAGATTTAGCTATTACAAACTGATTAGCTAAAAATATGGATACACATATGTCACTGTAACATGAATCTTTTGATGCCTTCTTGTATATACCTGGCAGGGGACTAGCAGGGTCAAATGGGACCTTAAGTCCTACTTTTCTGAAGAATCTCCACACTGATCTCTATATTGGTTGCACCAATTTACACTACCACCAACAGTGGAGAAGGGTTCCTTTCTCCTCACAGCCCTGCCAGCACTTGTCGCTGGTTTATTTTATGTTAGCAGTCATTCTTTGTGGAGTGAGATGAAATCTCACTGTTTTCATCTGTATCTCTCAAGTGACCAGAAATATTGCACATTTCTTCATATGTTTTTTAGCTGCTTTTATTTCTTCATCTAAAAATGTCTGTTTATTTCAGATGCCTATTTTTGAATTGGGACTTTAAATTTGGAGGACTTAATTTTTAAAATTCTTTTAGATTCTAAATAGCAGTTCTTTATCTGAGAAAATATTTTTTTCCATGTTATAGGTCTTCTTTTCAGTCTCTCATAAGTAAAATAAATAGGACACAGATGTGTAAATACTGTATCATTTCTCTCATATGAAAAACTAGAGATGTGAATATATGATAAATATTGTGAAATAGGAATAAGGTGTTCAAATGGAAAATGGAAGAGGTGGGTAGAGGAAGACAAAGAAAAATTTGATGGTTTAAAAAAAAGGAAACAAAATTCATGTATAATAGGGGGCTGGAAGTTGTAGGGTGGGAAGGGAAATGGAAAGAAAAAGAATCAAGTAGTGTTATGTGCAGGTACAAATTCTCAATGGTGAATGTGACCATAATGTATGTATAAAATGTACCAATGAAGTCAATTTAAAAAAAGAACAAAATAAAATTGCTGATTTCAAAATATGTTATGAAGTCTTTTGAAATTATTTAGATAGTTGACAAAATTTTAGATAGCTGAAATGTGCAAAGAGCATGTAGTTGTGTAAAATGTTTATAGTCATTCATGAGCAAAGTGTTTGGAGAAGTGGCTTTGGACTGTGGCACTTTACTGCCATCAGGGCTGGTGACACTGTGTGGCTGGGGCTGAAAGAGAAACTCAAGAGGACACTTCTTGAAAATAAAAATGTGTCTGAGTTTTCCTCTTTGTGTCAAGAGCAAAATAGATCTTTTTTTCTGGTGGCCTCATTGGGGAACATCTTGGGTTCACTCTTGGGGAACATCTTAAGGGAAGATTCTATGAAAGAATGTTATCAACTAAAGAGGTAGGGATGGATAGTATTATATTTGATTCTGAAGAAGAATGTTGCCTTTGTTGCTACTTGCAAAAGCCTAATTTCAGCAGTTATCCAGCACGGTTTCTAAACCCTTCTGTTATTGTGGGTTAATCCCCTTTCACATTTACTTCCAAGGTTCTATGAACTTTCTCAAATTCTCTACTCATACTTCCTCAGCTGAAAAATCCTTGAGATGAAATGTCTTCATCTCTATTTGTAGCAATGCTTAGTTTAGATCTAACCAATAATTCAACCAATTTTAAAGTAGCTTTTCCATTCCAACATTTTTTTCTTGTCACTAATATTTGAGAGTCTAGTTTTAGCACCTCTACTCTTCACTTTTGTGATTTGGCCTTCTTCTGAAAACTTTTAATGGTGTAGTTTTTGATTAGGTTCACAATGAAGTTTCTGATTAGGTCTTCTCCATGTATAATATGAAGCTAGGGATTCATTCATTTTTTTTCCCAGAATGGTATTAAACTCAGGACCTTGTACTTGATAAGCAGGCAGTTGCATCACTGAGTTATAACTTTGGCTCACCTATAAGTTCTTGAGAACACAAGATCAAAAGGATTTTATAATGCTAGTATATAATAATAATATAAGGTATCGTTGGGCTCTTAGATGTTTTGTGACTTGTGCAAAAATAATGGACAATATACTACTGGCAGTTTAATATGAAGCAGAGTACTGACTCAAAATTATAAGAGTAGTCAAGACTGAATTTAACTGAAGATCAGCACACACACACACACACACACATGGAACTGGAAGAACAAAGTTGATGATAGTTTTAAACACATTTTAAAATCTTTGAAATATAAATTCAAAAATTATCAAGAAATCTTGTAGATTCTTCCAAATAACAAGTTTCATAACTTTAGTATAGAGAAATCAAGAATTGATATTGGTGCAATCCAAAAGGCTCTTTAGAGGAAGAAGAGAGGACGCTGGTTCAGAGTTTAAAAAATGCATAGAAGTTCAACAAGTGGACACTTATGGGAGTGAGGTGCACTATAGAAGAAGAATTATGCAAACTGTGCTTCAAGGAAAATAAAAATAATTTCATTAAGTTAGAAAGCAAACGCAGCCAGAAGAATTCACTTGGGTGGGAGATGTGATTGGGGAGGAAAAACTGGGCTGTGACGTGATGCAAGGTCGGAGTTTTTGCCCTGAAGGGACTTGAGATCTGTGAAAGGATTTTATGAGGTGGGTGGCATAGTTACTTCAGATCATGACTAAGGATTTTTGGAGGACTGAAAGACTAGTGGACACCAAATTTTATTTTGTGTGAGTACTCGTGTGTGTGTACATTTCAGTTTTTGTAATGCATCTCAGGAAGAGAACTATGTATCCACGAGACTTGTGAAGACATGGACATTCTATCACCACAAGGGAGCTTTATAGTTTTTCATTTATAACTTTTTTTGCTCTTTTTCTTATGTCTTCTGTACAAAATCTCTGAAATCATTAGTGTATTTTTATTGCCATAATTTTGACATTTTAATAATGCTTTTTTATATCAAAGCCTGCATCATAAAGTATAGACCCTTGGGATATAGACATTTTTTCAATGAGCTTACATCACGCAAGGATTGTCTAAGACATTGGATGTATTAGAATTTGGTTCCTTTTTGTTGCTGGATATGATTGTTTTTGCAGAGATAGCAAATCTTCACCTTTTTCCAATAAGGGATGTGGCTGCCTCTGAGAATTTAATTGAATGAGCAGGGGCAAAGCACACACATTGATGTGATGCATATTTTACATTGCACTGGGCCCTTGTACGGCAATGACATAACAAAGCAGATAAAGTCAGTTACTTACTACCAAGTTGGACAAATATAGTAGATTGTGAATAGGCAACTAAATTACATGACAGAACACATAAGTTATTGTACAAAAGCCAGTCTCAGATTTATCTGGTCTTGATTTCCTGGATAAAGATGGGATTCTTTTCCCTACAGAAAAGTTGTCTTTTCCATGGGATTTCTTCTTCTGACCTTAAGAAAAAGCACAATTGGCAGAATGATCTTGTCCAATGCCCTTAATGTAGACAGTTCACAGCGACATACTTTAAAACTATTTCATATGGATCGTACTTGTTCTACAACTACTTAGCACCACTCCAAGTGTGTGTGTGTGGGGATTACTCCTTACAGAGGTTCCAGTTGCCCCTTATGCTAGTGGTTCACCCTGTACTGACAGAAAGACTCCTCCTCAACTACACCAGGAGTGATGCTATGTGGGAAGACCCGGGTCCTGCTGTCACCTGGGCAGGAGTTATGAGACACATCGCTGCTGAGCTGTCCCTCCACACCTGGGGTCATGATCCATTTTCCAACTTTCTCAGAAATTGTCAGAATACACTTATTGCTGTCTCTTTTAATGTAACTGCTCTGGCTCATATTTTTACTTAGGAGCATCAGGGAGAAAAAAACCCATCCCAGATGAGTCTCATTTGGAAGCCCCTCCTTCACATGCATGCATCAAAAATGCAAGAATATATGAGAAATTTATTTTGTTTCTCATTTCACTATATAAAAGTTTTAAAACAGAATTTCAAATAGAGCTTATTTGGTTGGACATCTGCACACACTGAATGAAAGAAGGAATCAGACATGGAGGCCTGGTGAGCATGGTAGAATCTGAGTGCTACCTGGTTTGGGTCCTAGTTCAAGATATGGCTCTGTGTCCTCTAAGGTTCCTTTTTCTCCCTCTCCTAGGTGAACAGTTGACATAATTACTTTGGATCCCTCCCAGCTGTTGTATCTATAAGCTAGAGTTCATTTACTTTACACCTAGCTAAATATGCAGTCAGCCAGATTTTCCCAGCATCCCACAAGCTTTCCTTCTGGCAAAGATGTGATGAGTTTGGGAGGAGAAGGTAAGAAGGCCAGTTCAAATATATGTACTTTTACCATTATCATAATATAACCATGTATTTATTAATAGTTTGTTAATTTGGTTCTTTGTTACTGAATGATGAAGTTTGCTTTTAAAGAAATATCAAATTCTTTATTGGTACATTTTATGTACCAATATTTATTTGTATTAGTATGTGACATGACTTAATTCTCATTTTTTCTCTAACCCACTCGACCACCCCCTCCCCATGTACACATGCTTTGTTTCCTTTTCTAGCATCATATTTTTTTCTTTCCCCTCATTACTTATCCTTACCCTTCAAAGTTTGAAGTATGTTTTTATCCTTACTTGGTGTTAGTTTTTGTCACTTAAAAAGCAAAAGGCATAATGAGCAGTCTATACATTTGTGTTGCTCAGAGATTCATTCAGCCCCTAAATAAAATTTAAAAACATGAATCTGTAACTTGAGACATCAAGATATTGAATGTACTTGGTCTCAAAGAGGGAGGTGTCAACGGCAATTCCCAGTAAATCTTCCTGGGAGATCTGGGACCATTGTTTAAACACAATGATCCCCAAAGCCTGGGGAATCTCTCTCTTGTTTGGCCTCAGTGGCCAAATACCTGGTATTATGCAAGGTTTTGTTCCTTAATGTGTTGAGTAAATGTATATCAAAGGGCAGTGGCCTGAGTTCACTGTGCTGTGTAACAGGATGAGGAAATTCTAGTTTGTCTCTTTCCTGTGAAGCAACACGTTGGACAACAGATCAGTGTTCTGAAGTTGCACCCTTGACCCTGGTAGAATCTCTGGATTCAACACTTTCAGACTCTTTCTTGGTTAGCAGCACTGTGTCTCATTTCCTAGAGCCTCTAGGCCTGTGCTATATTCTTCATAAGTAGGTGACAGAGGACCTAAGCTGTAGACTCAGAGGCTCAGGCCCCCAAAATAACTTTAGAACTAAAATAATAAACAAGTAGAAATTTAATGGCAACAAATCCTTCAAGGAAGAAAAATATAAACCAATACAACAACTTAGGAGAATGAACCCCAACCTAAGTATTTTCAGACCTCAGTGAATGGGCAAAGGTGGGACTGGCAAGGGTCTCAGAAAACCAGTGTAAGCAGCTTCCTGGATGCCCCTGAAGAAACTGAGGCTGTTAGGATTTCCCAACACTGCCCAGGAAATGGGTCCAGTAATCTGACTTTGATGACAGAAAACTGAGGGATGAGGTTCAAGCTTGGAGACCTTGCTGAGACCTGTAGTCTAACAGCTCTTCCTTTTTCTCTGAAATTTTCATATCACTTCTTCTCTGGGTGCTTCTTCAGCCCTGTGCATGGGGCCACATCCTTCTTCCTCCTCCATTTGAATCCCTTTACTCTAATGCTAGCATCTTCCACACTTCATGTACTATAGAATCTGTTCGTGTCATTACTCTTTAAATCAGGTACTCTGTTGTGGATCTTCTTTTTGTGGTATTTTATGGGTGGATACATTAAATACTTTTTATTTATCTGTCTAAAAATATGTACATTAAGTTGTTGAATGACCATGTGACCTTCACTCTCTGATTTAAATACCAGCCCCATAAAAAACTATGTCTTTCTCCCTGATCTAGACTCTCATTCTTTCTTTTTTTCTCTCAGTCTTTCTCTTATTCCTTCTTCCCTCTATTCCTCCCTACTTTTCTCCTACCCTACCCTTTTCTGTCTCCTTCCCCTACTTCCTCATCCCTCCCCTTCCTCCTCCCTGGCTCTTCTCCTTTCCTACCTTCCTCTCTTCCTTTCATTCTGCTTTTTCCTTCTGTCCAATTAAGATCCAGTTTTACACACAAACCTAAGACAACAGAAATGGGTAGTGCCCACCATTTACAGCTTTCACCTTTGGTCAGGGCACAGTGATGAGATAAAAACAAGAGTGTAGATGCCTTCCCCGGTGAGCCTCTGAGAAGCTAGTTTGCTGTACCAGCACACTGACACCGCTGGGCTGCGTTTGCCCTGGAGATGGAAACAGCCTGGTGCTGGGATGGATAAGGGAGTGGGGGACTTCAGATTGAGAAACTCAGAAATGGAACTAGAACACTCTAATTCCCATGGCCTGGAAAAGAGATATTTGGGGTATAAACTCCAAAGGATAGGTGAGAAAAGCAAAAATTGACTCATGAGATTACATCAAACTAGTTTCTGTAGAGGGAAGGAAAACACACAGACACATACATACATGGAAATACCATTTGCCTTAAAAGAAGATCATGTTTCTGATATAAAATGAAAGTGGAGTGAGCCCTGAAGACGTTTTGTGATGTGAAATAAGCAAAGAACTAACACCGTCCACGTGTCTGTTTCCACTTGTGTGAGACCTAGAATTGATGAATTCATAGAGATGCAAAGTAACCCAGGGCAGGGGGATCCTATGGCTGAGGGGAGGGGAGGATGGGGACCTGCTGTGTAACTGATGCAGAGTTTCATTTTATGAAAGGGAAAACTTTTGGAGATGGTAGGTGGTGAAGATTGCATAACAAGTGAATGTGGTCGATGTTGCTAAATTATATACTGATAATTACTTAAAATGGTAATCTTTTTGTCCTATGTATTTCTAAAAGATCTCTTTGGTGTCTTACTGATAATCTCCAGAAAAACTTGCATCTCTATCTGAATTTTCTGAACTATTTCTCCTTGTTTACTCTTCTTTGAAATTCTATCTTATTATCCTATACATCTCTGAGCTCCATCGCTACTTCTTCCTCTCCTGCCATCTGTATGGGAGGAGTTTCTGGGCCTTTAACCCATATATTCCTTTCCCTTCACACTGAAGATTTCAGCCTGCAAGTTCTACACTCTATTTCTTGTCTTCCTTGTATTCTTTTCCAGGCATGTGTGTTGTCATCTGCCACCTTCATATCCAACAACTCAGCCTTTCCTTTCCATTTAACACTTTTAATTGAAATTATTTAAATCAATCCTTACAGAAAAAATTTCTTTCATAAATTCCTATCTAGTCAGAAAGACTAACTTGGCTTCCACCATTCCTGCTGTGCATTTTTGGTATAACTTTAGAGAACTTTTAAGGTTTGTTCAGGGATCTTTTCTTCAAAAAAAAGGTTCTCGATTATTGTCTCTGCCTACATGAAATGCTAAGTGAGGAGTGTCCGTCTAGCACATTAGCTACAGCAGGGACTTACTGACAAAGTAGGTTCCCTGTTGCTACTTTTGAAAGTGGTGTGGTAAGCCTCTGGTTCTGAGCCCCAGCTTCTCAGACCATAGACAAGTAACACCCTTTCCATCTCATCACATCTAGAACCAGCTTCCGTGTGCCTTTCTGGAATTGATCTTGCCTTTAACACACAAGAAGCACTTTTCATCACTGCTTTATTAGTTCTCACAATTGTCTGCCAGTGATGAAATCTGTTCCTGTACTTATTACTAATTTTCTATTGCTGCATGACAAACCTCTGACTGTGATTTTGACCTTTCCCAGTGATGTATTTTCTAAAACACAAATCAAAGCATATAAATGATACTGTACTTGATATAACAGAATTGTTCATGAGAATGCACAGAGTTGGATATTTCAATATTTATTTTACAGAGATACTTATCTTTGTTTCTTTAAAAATATGTTAAAATTTAACAAAATATTGGTATTCACTGTACTAAATTAAGCTAATGCAGAAATGTAGGTAAGAAAGTATGAGAGAGAACATCTTTCCCCTATGGCACTGGTAGGAACAATGTCAATCTTCTAATACAAACCTCAGCCTCCAGTTCCTGATGCTGGCCAAGGCTGCAGATGAAAACAAGACAACATCTGTATGCTTACTGGACACCCTATATGTTTTCTTCTATCTGTAAATGCAAATGAGACCAAATCCTTTTCTACTATTCTTGGTAGGTACTCAGTATGAAAAAAGAGTAAAGCAGTATATGTTATATAACAAATTGCCTTAAAGTTGATCAATACAATTTTTCTGAGTATAATTTTCAAAGATATCCTTGATAAATATCTATAAAATAAAAATTATTTATTTTATATTTGTGTATATAGTCAAATATATATTATCAAATTATATAATGAAATGTTTACTTTCTGTACTTCAGTCACTGTATTTTTCTTCTTCTTTTTTCCAGTTTTTATACAAGGATTCATGGTGATCCCATAGTAATTGATACAGAATGGATCAATCTCTGCTGTTCTCTTCTCTGGTCATTCTGAGTCCACAAGTTCAGTCTCTAGCATTATATTCTGATAAATATATTAGCATTTTTTATCTAAATATTGCTACATTATATGTTACTCATCTCTAGGAAAAATCTAGTTTTAAATGCAAATGTTTACTTAAAATACAGAAATGGAGTAACTAGAGAGGACTTATGATCTAATGAAAACTTGTAGGTACTGAATCTTAAATATTTTTCTACTGTATATCACTGCTTAAAATAGCCTCAGTAAGGTTTTGCTTATGTGTCCACCTTACCCCATATATGGCGCATATATCTACTGATAATCTGAAATGTTAAAATCCAGCTTGTGATAAATAATTAAATCATTAAAATGATAGGCTCTATTAGACAAAGAATACAAACATAAAATTTCCAATTTGTTTCATATAAGTAAAAAGACTAAAATAATTTCTTTATATAAATATGGATATGTATTGAAATGTGATTTGAATGGCACATTTGTGTCACATTATCAGTGCAATTCAAGTAGAGACATTTGGGTGAGTTATTTTCCCATCTATTAAGAGTAAATAGACCCAATCTGTGCTGCGGTTAGAGCTTACTGGCCTCCAGGCCCATGCTGGAAGAGTGCCCAGCAACTGAGTTTAGCAGTGGGTGGCTCGGGAAACAGCGGCTGCAGCACTGAATCTGTGTCACTGAATCTGCTCCAGGGTTAGAGCTTACTGGCCTCCAGGCCCATGCCAGAAGAGCACCCAGGGACTGAGGTTAGCAGGTCAGAGTCTGACTTTCTCCATAGTAAATGCAGAAGCACATCCAGTCACCTTGTATTGGTGAGGAGGTGGGCCTGTTGGAACATCAGGCACTACCATTGCAGCTGCACAGGGCCTATAGCCTACTGGCCTCCAGGCCGACTGCACAAGTGAGCCCAGAGACTCTGTACTGGCAAGCAGGTAGGCCCACTGGAACCTCAGGCAGCGCCATTGTAGCAGTACAGGAGCAACAGTCTCCCTACCTCTAAAGCAGATGGGAGAAGGTGTTCTGACTGTATTGATTGAGTGCCTCATATGGTGTGCTAGAACTAGGGGTTTTTCTTTAGGTCCCAATACAGACTACAAAGAACAACCCAGGAAACACTGCTATTTTAAGGTTCCTAACTATTAGGAGGACAGTGACTTGCAACAAACAGCACCAGAAAACCGGGCAGGTCAAGGATGAGAAAACACGCAAAGTCTCAGATACAAAGATACTCACCTCAAGGTAACACAGGGTAAAGGGAAATAGAGAAGTTGGAAGCCCAGTATCCAGGGTCCTCAGAAATGGTAACCAAAGCAGATCTAGTAAAATGGAAATCAGAACTGATCTCTGAGATGAAAGCAGAGATATTGGACACTGTCAACATGATGATTAATAAAGCTAAAGAGGAAATCATGGAGTTGATAGAATACAAGATAGCAAAAGCACTGGAACCTTTTAAACACCTACAGGCAGAAGCCCAGGAAATTAAGAAAGAAAATGAAAGTTTGCACAAGAGAATGAATTTGGCAGAAGACCGAATTTCAGACCTAGAAGACAGGATCTCAACCAATGAACTGGAAAGACATATTCTATGGTAAAAAGAAAGCGATAATGAAAAGTCAATCCAACAGCTCCTAGATGATTCAAAGAAGAATAACATAAGATTGATTGGAGTCACTGAGGAAGCAGGAGACAATGCTAAAGACATCAAAAAGCTATTCACAGAGATAATGGCAGATAACTTCACAGAGAAAGGTAAAGAATTGGACATACAAATATGTGAAGCATACAGAACGCCATAGGCCCGTGACGTGAAAAAATCTACACCCAGGCATATCATCATAAAAGTCCCAGATATGCAAAAAAAGAATGAAATACTGAAAGCAGCCAGAGAAAAGAAAACAGTTACATTCCAAGGGAAGCCCGTCAGGATCACAGTGGACTTCTCAACTCAAACACTCAATTCAAGAAGAGCCTGGAGTGAAGTCTTCCAAGCCCTAAAGGAAAACAACTTCCAACCCAGACTAATGTATCCTGAAAAACTATCCTTCAAAATTGATGGGGAAATAAGATACTTTCATGACAAAGAACACCTGAAAAGTTTCACAAATATGAAACCTGTGCTCCAAAACATTTTAAAGAATATCTTGGAGAAAAGTAAGGAAAGTTACAAATCCATGAGACCTAACCGAGTCAACCCATGGGACCAAACAAGAAACTGATGGGGAAAGGGTAAAAGTAGAATAACACAGCCAAGAACAGGAAAATATGGCAGCACTAAATTTACCTATATCAGTCATAACGATTAATGTTAATGAACTAAACACGCCAATTAACAGATACAGACTCTCAGAGTGGATCAAAAAACAAGATCCTACAATCTGCTGCATACAAGAAACACACCTAATTCAGAAAGAAACCCATGGACTAAAAGTAAAGGGATGGAAAACAATACTCCATGTGACTAGAAACAGCAAGAAAGCAGGAGTGGGGATTTTATTTGCAGACAGAATAGACTTCAAGTCAAAACTGATAAAGAGAGATAAAGATGGACACTATCTTTTAGTTCAGGGAAAAATCCAAGAGACAGAAATCACAATCTTAAATATCTATGCTCCAAATTCTAATGCACCCAACTATATAGAACAAATATTAACAGCCTTGAAAAGCCAGATAAACTCCAATACAATAATAGTAGGGGACCTCAATACCCCACTGTCACAAAGAGACAGATCGACTGGACAAAAAGTTACTAAGGAAATCCTTGAGCTCAACCAGACTCTTCACCAAATGGACTTAATAGATGCCTACAGAGTATTTCACCCCACAAGTCATAATTTACATTCTTCTCAGCTGCTCGTGGATCATTCTCCAAAATAGACCACGTGATCTTTCATAGAGCAGGTTTAAACAAATGTAAAGGGATTGAAGTTATCTCTTGTATACTGTCGGACCATAGTGCCCTGAAATTGGAGCTGAATAGCAAAGGAAAGCCCAGGATCTTCACAAACACATGGAAACTGAACAACATTCTGCTGACCAACCAATGGGTCACAGAAGAAATTAGAGAAGAAATTGAGCAGTTCTTACAACTAAACGATAACCCCAGTACAACATATAGAAATTGATGGGACAC
>PVIR01037736.1:0-14919 GCA_004026965.1 Petromus typicus | reverse complement strand
TTTTTTTTGACAGAGAAGAGGCAGTGATTTCACAAGCAAGCTCACGCTGTGTTAAAATTTCTGACTCTGGATCTTGGTTGCACATATGAATTACCTCAGAAGAGTTAAAAATTTTCTTGTGCTTAGGTTTTATCCTGGAACAGTTCAGAGCAATCTGAGGGTGGAGCTGTTTCATTAAAATTTTGAAAATTTCATTCAGGTTATTGCCATTTATAGTCAGAATCAAGGACGACTGCTATGGCATTTTTTTATGTGTCTTTTTTCATATTTTATACCTAAGCAGCAGATTTGCGGATACGGTGGCAGGACTTAACATGTGTCACAATTAAATATTTTCTGACTGGATCGGGTCCATTATTCCATCCTGTCAAGGACCTTTATGGAACCTAATTCTGCCACCTGGCATATTTTTTATACCTCGAGTTTCATGGCATCTAAAAGTGTCACAAGAAGTCCTTTGATATTTTCATCGACATCCTAAAGCAAATCAGTGACCAGGAAACTGCCTTCAAGCATGTCAGCGCGACATCCTAAGACTCCGGCATCCAAATACAGATTTACATAATTATGTTCACTTATAGCTCATTTCCCCATATTGTTCATAAGCATGCCATTAACGACCTTTATGATAACTTGGTGTGGTATGAATATGCTCTCTGCAGCACCTTCTTATGCTCTATAAAGTAACAGTCTTCATTAGATGAATCACTCTCCCCCTGCCATGCCTTCGTCTTAGTGCTGTAAAATGGAAACAATAAAGAAAGTATTAAAACAACCTAAGTGAGAGGTGGGAAGATGATGGGAGGGAGACAACGAGGAGTAGAAACACTGATCAACACTGTGAGTGCAGAAGGCACGGGTGTATGAGGGTGATTGGACTTGGTACCACACAAAAAGGCAGAGAAGCTGCCGTGACTAGAAGCCTCCACTCAGAGAAGGATGACGGTGGCAGCGGAGCACAGAAAGATGCTTTGGGGTCAGCGTAGGGGTTTCGGGTTGCGTTACCAGCAGCGTAACAGTGAGGTGAGCACTGGCCTGTGACTCCCGTACCCGGGGAGTCCTGGCTTCGACACCCTAGACACCGGCTCAGCTGAAGGCTGCTTCATTACACCCCACGCTCCTGCTCTCCTATAGGGGATCCCAGCCAGTGACTGATCGACACTGAGGAAAAAGTACCCAGCTCTCTGGTCTCCTCGCCACTATCGCCTTTTTCGCAATGCTCTGCAGCAGATGGTCTTGGCTTCTGGCTACATCAGAGCTGCCTGTCTCTCTCTCTCTCTCTCTCTCTCTCTCTCTCTCACTCTCTCCCAATTCTACTTCCTTCTGTTCCTTTCCAAAAGTTGCTGTGTTAAAAATCTCCAAACACGCTCGTCTCCTGCTCACAATCTTCCTTCCAGAGGATCCAGCCTGCAGGATGCAGAGTTTCGTGTGGGTCTGGACTCCGCACAGTGAGATGAAGACCAGATCATGCCAGCCCGGAATGTGGAGAAGAGTCAGGCTGAAGGCATGAAGAACTGCGCCATAAGGCAATTCTCTGTCTGAAAAGAAGACACAGCTGACACCAAAACGGTGAGAGGAGATCATAGAGGGTGAGAACCAAGCAAAAGCGGCCTAGCTTCCAGGCTACCCATGTGGGGAAGTCTAGGAAGTGTTCTTGGGAAGAGAAAAAAGCCAAAAAGAAGAGAAAGAAGAGCCTTTGTGACACAGTCGCCAGGGGAGGCTTAGGTGAGAGAGCTAAGAAAGAGATGACTAAGCCACGGAGAGATGGGGCGCTCCTGGCCTCCTGGCGCTGTCATTGTACTTGTGCCCTCTGTGAATTGTGTGCCGTTCCTGGAGCAGCTCCACTGACTTTTGAAACAAAATTTAGACCAAGTCATACCTTTTTCCCTTTCCCCTATTTCTCCTCACCTCCCCGCCTCCATCCGTGTGGCTGCGCATGCGTCCACACCTCTGAAAGTTCCTTGTTGCGCAGATTGAAAGAGGCCCACCCTATTGCTTTCTCTTACTGATAGAGTTCTCGGGGCACTTTCGAAGTTGTATTTCTGTGTAATATAAACCCCTAACATAATTATTTTTATATTATACAGTTATATTGTATATATAAGTGAATGTTAACCTTCTCTCAAGCCTGCCCCCAAATTTAACATGGAATATATCATATTCTTTGTATTTCTAGATTTACATGTAAAATGGAAGCTTTAAGCCCAGCATGGTGACACACACACCTGTAATCCCAGCATTTCGGGAAGCTGATGCAGAACGATTCTAAATTTAAATCCAACCTAAACAATTTCAGAAGACCTTGCCTCAAAATAATAAAAAGGGGAAAAATCAGAATTAAGTCATGTCATATTCTGGTACAAACTCTCAATGTTGAGTGCGATGATGAAGTGCATTCATAGTGTACCAATAAAGATATAAAAAAAAAAAAAGCATCTCAAGACATAGCCCAGCATGAAGGGCCTGGGCTCAATCCCCAGTACTAAAATCAGAAGCAAACAAACAAATTAACCATTAGATGACAAATTCAAGTTTTATGTCAAAGATAAAGTAGCAAAACAGAAGAGTCATCTGGAATCCTGTTAAATAAATTATTTTTCATGAAATTATTCATGATAAATAAATAAAACATGCAAAACATTACACTATAAATACCACAGTTAATCTACGAACAAAGTTGTCTTGATTTAATTACATTATTATTGTTATTATTATTATTACAAGTAATAATAGTATCATTTTGTGCTAAAAAATGTCTACTTTTATTTTCACAAAATATATTCTTTACTTAACTCTTTCAATAGAATTTTAGTCCCTTTAGAAAAGGATTTTATGTCTTGTTCACCACTAGAACTTTTTCACCAAGTGGTAAAAAGAGAAAACAATAAATAGTATATAGAAGCAACTAAACAAATACTTTCCAAGTACAGATTGAATTTGTTCTCTGGGAACTGTGAAAATTGATATTTGGAACAATAGCAGAAACAAAAGCAAAATTGTACCGAGGATGATGATTAAGAAATGAAAATGTAAGGAAATAAATTTTATGTATATGGGGGGGAGGTAGGGTGGGTAGAGCTATGGGAAAAAATGAGAATTAAGTTGTGTCTTTTACTGGTACAAATCCCCATTATGGAGTGCAATCATGATGTATATATGTAATGTACCAATAAAGATTAAAAAATTTTTAAAAAAAGAAATGAAAATGTATAGACAGCAAACTCAATCCAGAGAATATCTGTCTATAGGAGCAAGGGAGAGTAGTGAACAGGAGGAAGAAAAAAAGAGTAAATATGCGCCATACACAAGAACCCACTAACCCTAATTAATGTGAACACTGTGTATCATAACATGAGCTAAGACAAAAAACATCAACAAGGATGAAAGCAGGGATGGGTGGATTGTGTTTATATGTCCTCCTAAGCCTCATGTCCATGAGGACATCAACATGTCTGTAGTTGAATCTGGAATGTGTTATGCTGGGGTTAAGGACATGTGGTTACTAGGCCACTACTGCTAAGTGATTAGTTTGAAATTATCCAAATCCCAGTTGTATGAATAAGAAAAAAGGGGCAGAAAGATGTTGTTAAACTCTACTCCTGATTGCCATTGCTCTGCTGCAGGCACCATGACCTGCCTCTCTTATTACCTGCACTGACTTGTGCACACCACCTCATTTCTCCTCTGTGACTTGGAGTCAACTGATTATGGACTGAAACTTCCATGAACTGTAAGCCAAATAAACATCTTCCCCTCTAACTTTGGCATTTAGTCTCAGCAGCAAGAGAAAAGTAACTAGCACAGGAACCTGTGAGGGACACAGAATAGGAAAGGTGAAGGGAATTATTACAGAGAAGAAACACTCTATAATGTGTTCATGTAATCACTCCCAAGATGACAGCAAACTGGATGAATTGCAAACATGTACTGATAAAATAAAAATAAATTTAAATAGAAAATATCTGCCAATTAAGGAAAGGAAAGAGGGACAAAGAAAAGGGGGAAGGCAGAGGAAGACTCATGGAAAGAGTTTCTCTAATGTAACAGAAGAATCAGAGGAGTGTAAGCTCTGTGAAAGGGAGGCAATGAAAAGTCAAATAAAGGAAGGATTGTATTATTTTGGACTCCTACTTACCAAACTAAACTAGGTCACACATAAAGAAGTTTGACTCATATAATTAAATTGAGTGAAAGTATATGGTTCTGGCCTTAAGAAACTAAAAATAGTAGCAGGTATTTTTTCACTATATTTTTTCTCTCTTTTTCTTACTTATAATCAATCCATTATTTTCTCCTGTAGACTTGCTTTCTTGATACACACAAGTACTAGTGATTTTGAAAAATGATACCCAGGTCTATAGTTTAAATATTCGTTTCCCTCCAAAATCAAATTTAAAATTATCTCCACTGTGAAGGACACAAAAAGTAGGACTCTTCTCAGAGGTGATTGAGCTCAGGAAAGATCCACCTTTGTAATAGGGATTAAAGAATGCTCTTAGGAAGGAGATATCATGAAGCTGTGCACCGCCTTTACACCTCTCCTCCACGGAAGGACATGGTCTCTCACCCTGGAGAAGCCACAGCTTAAAATAAAACATCACATTTTTATGCTGAGAGTGAGCTCTGCTCATGCACTGAACCTACTGTTGCTTCATCTGAGACCTGTCAGCCTCAAAAAGTGTTGAGAAATTACTTTATTTAGAAATGTCCTTATCTGTGGGGTTTTGTCACAGGAATGGACTAAGATACCCTAGTAATTTTTATTACCAGAAGAAAAAGATTTGTTCCCTACCACCTGAGGAGGAAAAAGGACTCTGATCCTTTTGGATCAAATGCTCATCACTGCAGCAATTACTATCAGTGGGGAGGTGGGCACTTACCTCCTGTTTGAATCAGAAGAGAAAAGACAAAACTTATTCCTTGGACAGGAGAAAGAAACAAACCAACTAACTCATTTACTATAAAGTTAAACAAGTATATCTTCATAATTCAAGACATAAACTCAAAGAGGACCAAAGACATATTCCTTTTATGTAGATAGTGCAGTATTTTTGTAAATGTTATTATCCACATTCATATCTCTCATTGTCAGATATTGTTTTTTAACATGTGTACTAATTTTTCTCTCAAAATATTATTTAACCATAAACTTCATATTGTTTGAAATGAATAAATATTCAAAGTTCATTAATTTTTCTTTCAAAATATTAAACTTTAACCACAAATTTCATATTGTTTGAAGTGAATAAGTATGCAAAGTTAAGGACGTAGCAAGTTTCACATATAATGCAACCAAATGCACCTTGTTGAAATATGTTGACATTTTCAAGTCATATGGTCAAGCATGATTTTGAATACACGGGAAAAGCTCTAGTGACCTTTGGAGAAGACTGTGATTAAACCAGCTCAGCAACACGCACTGGCAGTGTGAAATTGTGAAATCTCTTTTGATGGGCTTTCAATATCTAATGCAAATTAGGTTTAATCACAATTTAAGGAACCAAAGTATCGAAAAAAATGCATCTGTGGATTTATCTGACTAAAAACTTTTCCAATATTAAATACATACAAAAGGCATCAAGCTGTGGGTTTTCTCACTAATCTTGTTCAACATCTAAAGTTCTGACCGCTAGACATGAAAGTCATTTTCTACTGCTGTCCTATCTTTGTTATATTCATTATGACCAACACGTTTAAATTTCTAGAAGTGGAAAACATGGATTTCTCATAAGATTCTCTCAACCCTTTTCTAATTGTTTCGATTTTCTAAACAACCATTCTCATAAAACTCACTGCAAACAATTAGCATTAATTAAGATACCTGATCATCTGAAACTAAAGCCATTTATAATTAGATATCAGCTTGTTAAGCAAAGAATAAGGTTCAGCCAAATACACAGCACTGTTACCAGGGAAGGCACAATGCTAAAAAAAGAAGCACCTCTCCCTTATTCCTCCTATATTGTGGTGGTGATAACTTTTCAGATTTCTTAGATAGCATTATTTAGTCATGCTTTTCTAGCATCTTAAATTGCAACACAACACTCTGCATTCAGCCATTTAGGATAAATTATTGATAATTATTCAATAAGTTAGGATAAAATTCTTATAAAAAACAGACTTTTAATTGTCAAAAGAGCTCTGTAGCCAATTTAAAAGAAACTACATCTTTTTTTTCATGTGCTCTATAGAGCATTATATATAATCAGCAGTTATACTGATTTCAGATAGAAATTTGTGTAGATTTTTTAACCTAAATGAACAATTAAAAAAGGACTGACTATGCTGAAACTTACTTACTAACTATGCTGAAAGAACAGTAGGATGCAGCAAATGATAAGTAGAAGCATTGAAATACAGGACAGAGGAAACGGTAACCTTCAGAAGGGAATGGGAAAGTTATATATAAAATAAGAAGCACATAGAGAAAATGACATAAATAGTAGTGTCCTTAGGTCGAGTTTATTAAACAAATTATTTCTTATCTAATGATTGGGATGATTTAGAAACTATATGAATTTAAAACTTTATATTACATTTGTCCTGTATATGATGAGTCATTTAAGTATCTTCAGTACCATAAAAGAACATCGCTTTCCACTCAGTGACTTTGCTCATTACCACAGAGGTTCATAGTTCTGTGGTCAGTTGGTTCTGCTGGGTTTGGGCCTGAGTTGAGGCAGAACATCCTGGCAAGGACTGTGCAGCAGAGCAAAGCTACTCAACCCAGGGAGCTGGAAGCAGAGAGAGCTCGCTTTTATACCTAAGCTCCTCCCCAGACCTGTGACAGTACAAAGACACTGATGGGTTAATCCATTGAGGAGATCAGAGACTTTGGTATCTAATTCCTCTCAGAGGCTTCTTTTCTAAAAAGTGTTGTCTTAGGAGCCCAGCAAGCCTTTAGCACATGAGCTTTTGGGGTACATTTCATTTCCAGACTGTAATAGCTGTTAACAGAAAGATAAAGTTCTAGTAAAGATATGGAGTCAAGGGATTTTTTTTACTGGGTTGATGGAATTGCAAATTAGTACAGACATTATGGAGGACCTTATGAAATTCCCTCCAAATATTACAAATGGAAATGCCATCAAATCCAGCTATCCCCCGTCTCAGTGTATATCCAAAGGAAATGATATCAGTATAGCAGAGAAGCATCTCCACTCCTGTGTATTTGTACCATTATTCATAATAGCTGACATGTAAAATCAGTGGATAAAAATATAAAGAAAATATGAAACCAATATACCTGGAATGCAATTCAGTCACATAAAAGATAAGACTCAGCCATTTTCAACACAAAGTCATTATGTGGAGTGAAAAAAAGCCCACCACAAAAGACAAACATGGCAAGATCTCAGTGAGAGAATTTTCAGAGTTTCATCTCACAGAAGTTGAGAGAAGAATAAGGGAGGAAGGTGGATGGGAGAGGCAAAGCAAAGGTGTACAATGTTAGGAGAAATAAATCTATTTCATTTCACAATAAGGAGACTACAGTTAACAGTACTCTATATCTCAAAATATCTATAGACTGGAATTTTACATTATCACAAAGCTAAGGTATATAAGGAGGGGGGTTAAAGGGAGAGCACAGGAATGGAGAAAATAAGAATCAAGATATATCATTTACAGGTACAAATTCTCAATGATGAACATGATCATAAAGTATATCTGAAACGTAGCAATAAACTCAACTAGAAATATATCACCACAGGGAGAAGATAAATATTTGTGGCCATACATATAATCTCCTCAATTTCATTGTAGCACAATGTATGCATATATCTATATGTCACAATAGACTCAATAAGTATGTTCAGTTTTTAGATGTCAGTTAAAAAGAAAAGATCACTAAACATGATGGTGCACACCCATAATCCTCACGTTTAGGAGTGTGAAATGGACAACACAAATTAAGTTCAGCCCAGCCAATTTAACAATCCAGCAAGATCCTGTCTCAAAACTAAAAAACAAAAAATTAAAAGGCTGGGGATTTAGTTCAGTGTGAAGGCCTAGATTTAGTTATCAGTGCTGGACAATAACAGAAGAGAGAAAGGTTAGAAAAGGAAAGAATTAGGATATCAGGAATGATAGTGGGATCAAGTGACTTCTCATTATATAGAAAGTATTAAATTTTTGTTGTTATTATTTTTAAAAATCTTTAAAATAAACATCTGCATTTTAAAATATACAGGTTGAACCTATTTGAAATATTATTATTTTAATTCTGAAAAACTAAAGACAATTTTATTTTTTAGACTGAAATACATTGACCATTCGAGTTTCTGCACATTTGTAATGTGGACCCATTATTAATGGACTTTGAATCATAACTTTTTGTATCTCACGTGACAAGAAGCAGATTATTTTCCACAATATCTCTAACACCAAAACAATAACTTTGTCATGCTCTAACTATAGTATTGAAGAAATATTAAAATTATTTTTTAAAAATAACTAGTCATATCATAAAGGAACTCAGGTACACAGCAAACAAAGAAGCTGAGAAAGCCAAATAAATTATGATGCAAATTTTATGTAGCTGATAAAATTCTAAGGGCACATTAAAAAAAAGGTATATATGGAAAATTAGACCTATCAAATCTGAAACAATCGATTGGAAAAATATTTTCTGGTTCAGAAAAGAAGCAATCTTCCTTGGCAATTTTTCCATTTTTAATTTGGTATGAACTAGGGTTATAAAATGCTAAATTATCAATGTTTAATTCATCTTGAAAGCATTTGAGATGGAATAGAAAAGCACATTTAAAAAATTATTTGAAAAGTAAATGATTTAATATTTATGGTCAATATTTGCCATCCCTCTTTGCAATTTTTAAATATAAACAAACTCTTCTTACTAAATCCCTGACACACAGCTTTACTTCTTCACACACAACCCCACACTCCTTAATTAGGTTGTCAAGTGAATGGTTGCATATTTGCATTCGTAAAGGCATTAATCTATTAGGGTACACTGACATAATGCTGTGCAAAAACTGCTAAAAGGCAATGAGGAATAGTCATTTTAAAAATTAATTTAAAACAATTTCCACACATACCGAGGGAAAACAAAAATCATTATCCAGCATTATTAACATTCAGAACAGCTGTTACACCATCATGCATTAAGTCCCTCTGTTCAAACTTACTTTTTAATACAAGCGTCTTATAATAGTCTTAAGTCTGTAAGTCATCATACACCAGTAAACTGCAAATAGCTTTAATTTAAATTTCTCCCAGTCATTAATTATTTTACATATGAGTGCTAACTCAATATATGTTGAGGATTAACAGTTTTGGTGTCACTTTAAAGAAACCTGACAAAGAAGCAATCATTACTCTTAAACAAGAACCTGAAACCAACATGAGGCTGTTTTGTCTTCTCCATCCACCTTGACTTCGTCCTCAGTTTTTCCTGTTGGTGTATGACGATCTGCTACACCTTCAGGTCATCTAGGACTTTATTCATGCTATCACAATCTTCAGACATCGTTCAAAGTACTTTCTCCTTTCCATATAAACTGAAGGTTTTTATCCAAAGTCGGAGTTAAAAGTATACATCTAAACCTATTGCTTCCCAAACTGGATTTCTCCAGCAATAGGTTTGATTGGGATCATTCTAGAATTTAAGAATATATGTTCCTACTTGGACACAAAAGAAAAATAGATATCTCTCCCCAAAGAATGCTGTTTACAACCTCTCAACATCAAGAATCTAAAACCTATATCAAAGTTTTGCAGCAAGTTTATTACTAGTAGCTTTTTTCCCAAATACTTTTTTTTCTTTTTTTTTTTTTTTAAGGATTTTTGAGACAAGGTCTCACTTTATGGTTCAGGCTGGCCCTGAGCTCAGCCTCAAACTCACATCATAGCAATCCTCCTGCCTCTGCCTCCTGAGTGCTGGGATTATAGCGTGAGCCACCACGCCCAGCACTGTGGTATGTGGTACTGATTGCTGCTGGGGTGAGTCTCCACGCCCAGTATTGTTATGAGGTTACCGGGGATTGAACCCGGGCCCTTGCACTTGCAAGACAGGTGCCAGAACCACTGAGCTATATCCCCAGCCCCCAAATACATTTTCTATACATTTGTTTCATAATAGTGGCATAAATATTTCAGTTGGCTCAAACATGTTAAGTAATAAAACTTGTTACTATTTTTCTATATACCAGTGTAATTATACCTTATACCAATATAAAATATGTGAATGTACTCTTGTATCTGCAGTTATTTGATGGCTCCAAATCCTAACTTAAGAAAGTCGTAGAAAAAGGCTACAAATACTTTTCTAACATTCAAACGAGCCTTGCACGTATTTTGCTTCCTTATAGCCAGAAGTAACAAGCTAAAGAAATGACTGAATTTAAAAAGTAAGATAATAAACTGGTATCTTGAATAATATACCTTGCAAAGTAGGAAGTGTACATATTCCAAGTGAATGTTCACTATACTATATCTCATAAAACAATGGTTTGTATTTATATGCATATAGAGATATATATTTCCTACTCCAAGTAGTACACAAATGATTAAATAATTTACTTTTAATTTAAGAATATTAATAAATTTCCACTATGTTACACAGTGTACTATTCTTTTTTTTATAAATAAAGATATACATATTTAGAAAAGATAAAAAAGTCAGCAAAGTTATTTGATATGGAAATGTATTTAAAATATAACTACATAAAGAAAGAATGGATAAGGGGCCGGGGAGTTAGCTCAGTGGTTCCGGCGCCTGTCATGCAAGTGCAAGGACCCGGGTTCGATCCTCAGTAACTACATACCATACTGGGCATGGAGACTCATGCCCAGCAGCAATCAGCACCCCATATCACAGCGCCGGGCGTGGTGGTTCACACCTGTAATCCCAGCACTCGGGAGACAGAGGCAGGAGGATTGCTGTGATGTGAGTTGAAGGCTGAGCTCAGGACCAGCCTGAACTACAAAGTGAGACCCTGTCTCAAAATAAATAAATAAATAAATAAATAAAACAAAACCAAAAAAAATGGATAAACGTAGGTACCTAAAATGGTGAATATTTTAAAGAATAAAATCTGAAATAATGAAAAATATTTTATACTTAACTGATCCTTTGTGTTACACAAATTTATACCATTTGCATAATTAAAATACACGATATTAATATATATTACCACACTTTTATACTTTACATTGTCAAATGTAGCATGTATAACATAGTTGATTAACTATAAATGACAACAAATTTTTAAAATAAATACAGATTCATCTCACTTCAGCTCAAAACACAAATTTTACCGTGTATAGTAATTTTCTCAAATCACCTTTTTTTTAGTCGTCAGCTATTATTTTAACATTGGTAATATCAGTTTATTTACTTTTCTTTATAATTTTTCACAATAAATAATTGCTGTTTTTTAAAATAATAGGATACATACACCAGGCTTGTCACTTGGACATACTTCTTAAGATTCATCTACATACTTTCTAGGTAATTTTAAACAATTCTCCTTAGAACATTTTTAATGTATGTATAAATAATAGAGAAAGCATTTTCTGAAAGCATAATAAAAGATGACAAGAAAATAATAATTAAAAGACCAAAATATTATGGAAAGAAATGTATAGAAAATAGCCTCACATTTAAAGATATTATTCTTTAGTAGGTTCTGCCAGCTCCAGAAAATTTAAGAGATACTAACAAGCATCAGTGTTTTAAAAATCTCCATCTGCCTAAATTAGGACAAAATTCCTAAAATTCTGAAAGAATAAAATGGAAAGAGCAAATCATCTTCAAAAGAGAAATAATGTGATTAAGAGCTGATTTCTCAACAAAAGTAACTAAATCAGAACACAGTTGAAACTTATTTTAAAGTGCTAAAGAATGTAACCATGAAATCAAAATACAAAACTCAAGGAAAACATGTCCAAGAACGGTGATGTAGTTGCCCAGCATGCATGATCGGGCACCACAAAGCAAAACAAAGAAGAAAGAAGAAGAGGAAGAAGAAGAAAAAGAAGAAGAAGATAAAGAAGGAGGAGGAGGAGGAGAAAGAGAAGGATGCGAAGAAGGAGAAGAGGAGGAAGAGGAGGAGGAAGAAGAATTAGTAGAAGAAGAAGATGAAAAAGAAGAACAAGAACAAGAAGAATTAGTAGAAAATAAGAAAAAGAAGGTGAAGAGGAGGAAAAGGAAGGGGAGGAAGAGGAGGAAGAAAAACATATGATAGTGAGAGAAAAATGTTTATTTAACAAAAGTGAAATTAAATTTTAGCACATATCCTAATCAAAAGAATTATTAATGATGTGACTTAGGCAGAAACAAAATGAATTCCTACATAAGCTAATAAAGAAAAATTATATCAAAGTATTATTTTATAAATACATATTCATTTCTCTAATATATTAATCATATCATATAAAGTTTAAAATATATCTAAGTTAAATTTTCAAAAAGGACCTATAAATATGGTAGTACTAAATTAAGTAAATAATACTAAAGTTCTTGCATTAGTAAGTGAGGTTGAGAGTATTAGTTATTAATAAGCTAAAAACCCGTATTAGAGTACGTACAACAGGCACAGGAATGAAAGGTAATAAGTGTCTAAAAGTTATAAGCTAATTTAATGTGGAAATGGAGACACTTTTTTAAAATTTAAAATGGGAAATGGAAGATAGTGAAAATAGAAAATAAGTGAAAAAATAGGGAACAATCATCAAGGACAATTTTGAAACAAAATAGATTACTTGTACTTAACAGAAGGGAACTGCAGACTCCATGTATAAAAGCGAAGAGTAATGGGGTAGAAGAATGAAATGTCAATGAATATACACAACATACTCTGAAAACACTTGAAAAAGATTGAAAATTGGGAGAAACAGAGAGGGGAAAGGGAAGCAGGGGACAAAAATAAATTGAGATAAGCTATGCTCACACACAAACTCCTCACAGTAAATGTAAGTATCATAAACTGCAAACATGTACCAATAAAAAAAAAACTAGAGTAATGATAATTGTCTCAGACAAATTAGACAAAATCAAGAAGCATTTTAGGAGTAAAGATCATAGTTTATAAGGATAAAGAAATCAAACTACAAGGAAGAAGAAACAATTTTAAAATTGTATATTTCTAAAAATAAATCCTCAAATGCTATGAAACAAAATACATAAATCTACAAGGAAAAACATGACTTACGATTACTATAGAAGAATTTAATATTCTCAATAAGTACTATAAGACAGAGATTTCTTAAGTCAATAAGAATTTAGAAAATTTGAATAACACTTTAAAATTTTGACTTTATTTACAGACATAGTCATCCAATTGTAAATTACATAACTTTCCCTAGCATCTGAGGCTTTTATAAATAGTGACCACATTTTGAGTCATGTAGGAAATGTCATTAATTTTCAGTGGATCTAAATTTTACACACCATGTACTCTCCAAGTACAAGGGAATTGAGCTTTAAATCATAAACAAAACAACATGCAGAAGTAATTCATTTTCACTTATAATAGAAAGGATGAAATCAAATATCCTAGTGTCAAACTCAATAAAGTAAAATAAAGAGCAAGTAAAAATTAACAAATTAGAAAAAAGCATAAAATAAGAGAAGAACAGAACTGTGGAAAGGACTAAGAAAGATAACTAATCTTATAAAATTCATTTAAAACAAAGAAAAAGGGCATAATCAGTTTAAAACAGAGATGTAGAAAAGTTAGGAGATATTCTGAGTAATTTCAAGCCTATATATTAAATATTGAGCAAACTGGAATACAGTTTTAAAAAGTCAACTACATGGAAATAGAAAGATATAGAAAATGCTAAAAGTACTACAACAATTATAAATCATGTAGCAATAGCAATGTTCCCATATTAAAACTTGAGTAAACAGACCCTTTAATCAACTCTTCTAAACATTTAAGGAAGTGATATTGCCCATTTTAGACTAATTTTTACAGGAAAAAATAAGCAACAGAGAAACTTCCCATCCATTTTATGAAGCCAACAGAATAGTGATATGAAACCCAGCCAAAAGCATTAGGAGATGAATACTTAACTGCAAGAATTAAGTTTGCTGAAGACAATAAATATTGTTAAAAAGAAAAAGACCCTTGACGCAGTAATGACATAGTTTTCAACACAGAACTACAAAGTGACTGAGCCTGCAAATAAGACCACAACAATAACAATAAGAGTTTTGTGCTTACAGTGCACTCAGCTTTTGCTAAGTGCTTTCCTCCATTCCAGTCAATCCTATAAGGTCGGTGCTATTTTAACCTTGATATATGGGAAACACTGATTTTTGGGTAAATATGACACAGCCCCTGCTCTAAACCACAATGCATCCTGAAGACAGAATAAAGGTAACTGAGATAGGAACCAGGAAGATCTTTCTAAGTGTGGCCAGAAATTCAGATCTGCCTATTAGAGGAGGAATTTGTCAAGGAAAGGAACGAAGAAAATGAGATGAAGTAAACCTTGAGAATGCCAGCCTGCAGGATCCCATTCTATAATCCAATATCTAATTATCATGAAGCCAAGAGTGGCCGACACCTGCCCCACTTAGAAGGAGAAACTCAAGGAAAGGAAAAGCCAAGTCTGGACACAGCGGCAGATCATAGCGCTGACTTGCTCTTTCCACGGAGAAGTGTCACGGCTCTCCTTTTAATCTGTCACTCTGCAGTCATTTGTCCCAGTTCCTGATGTGCCCGTCTGTGTGCACATTAATTAAACATGACACAATAATGGGGTAGAAGACAGCTTCCACTGTCTGCAAAAATAAAGGCATTTTAAAGTATTGCTGAGTGCTTCAAGAGACCACACCCCCAAGGGAAAGATACACTACTAAATGAAGTCATTTATATCATTAATAATAGTACTCTAAATGTGTGTAGTGTCTGAGCTTCAAACTTCTAGGAGTCTTTCCATCATATT
>PVIR01037735.1:0-14969 GCA_004026965.1 Petromus typicus | reverse complement strand
GCCTATGCAAATAATCCAAAATCTAAAAACCCTTAAATCTGAATTTCTCATCCCAAGCATTTTGGAGAAAGGATATTCCAATTTACAGTATCAAATCAAACAATAAAAAATTCACTCATCATCTGTCTTTCTTGGTAGCTATTTCAATGCTTGAAAAAAAATGGCTGAAACGAAAATTTTAAAAATCACATTTTCTATTAAAAAGTCAGGCTATCCTGCTGACATACATCTGTTATCCCTGCTACTAGCGAGCTGAGAAAGGAGGATCACAAGCTCAAAGAAAGCTTGGGCAATTTAGTGAGGTTGTGTGAGGTTCCATCTCAAGATTTAAGGAGCAGCACACATGGGCTACATAGTTGGGTTCTATTTCCAGTGCCACCTTCCTCCTCATAAAATTAAAACAAAGGGACTTCTGGATCTTATGTCTAGTATTTCCAGAAACATGTTGCAATTCTCCCAGAAAACACAGTATCAAAGAATATGCTTGTGTTATGACTCAGCTTCTCCACTGGGGAATCCTTTTGCAGACCCTCACAGTTAAGCACAACCTCACTGAGTCAAGGACCACATTCATTTTCACCTGCCAATCCCAAATCAATACTGGAACTTGCCCAAACTCCTCCTGATGATTTTTGTCTAAAGTGACTTTATCATAACAGTACTTTTATCTTTGTGGATCAGTGACCTCCAACGTGCTGAATCAAAATTTCAAATAAGACTGAAGAACAAAGGCGATAGAAATCAAGTTAGGACTTAAACTCTTTCTTTCCTCAGGCCACACAGATGAGGAGGCAAGTATTGAAGTTTAGACACAACGTACCCAATCATTCCCAGATGGAAATGAAACCCTGTGCCCTATCCAGTGCCCGTAGTTGCTCAGGAGGTGGAAACCAGCCTGCACAACACAGCAAGATATCTGGAATCACTCTCAAAAGATAGAAAGACCACAAGAGGAAAACTACTCCACAAAAGTTAAATGCATGCATTCATATTATGCTTTAATGTCTAATCAATAACCTATGCTTTTAAAAAAATCTCTTTGAAATAGGCTATTAGCATCAATGTAGAAAGACATTCAGAGTTTAAAGAAAAGGAGATTAAGGTCCCTTGGTTGTAGTTTTAAGAATTTGAAATTTTGCCTTGTGCCTCTAGTGATATCTTCATTAGGTACACCTAGTTAAGACTCTCTTTGGAAGAAAAGCCAAAGAATGAAAATTACAAAAATTAATTTTAAAAATCCAACTTTTATCTTATTTGAAACATCTTTTGCCTTATTTGAAACATCCAGGCAAGGGAATATAAGAGGATAATAAGTAATACAACATAAAGTATGAACATCATTCCAAATATACCTAGTAATGGTTGCAAAACAGGATAAAATACATACAAATTAGAAAATAAAAATTAAGCTGATGCACAAAAAACTGATTCTATTGCCAGGAGTTCTGGAAGAATCTACTTAATAAATATTAAACAAGTGTAGTACAGTAAGGACTACAGCACATGTCAAATTCTACTGAAATCTTGAAACAACTCAAGTTTGTGCCATTGAAAAGAAGTCTTCATTCTCACTCAACATAAACTATGTGGAAAAAAGCCTTTTTGAAGCAACTTGGGAAATAATTCTCAATCTTGGTGAGGGCTAGTAATTCTCAATCTTGGTGATTGATAAAGAGGCTATTAGGATTTAAAAACACTTTTGAGTATGAATTCCCCATAAATGACACTGAAACTTTCAGTTTTTCCTATGTCAAGTATCATCACTAACACTCAGGTCAGTCTAGCTGTTGATTAAGTCACCAATTACCTTTCTTCTTCACCTGCCACTTCTGATCCCATCTGCTGCAGACACTCTGGTTCACTCTATTGCTGATCCTTGTTCATTCACTGTATCAACCTTAAATATCCAACAAACCGCACTAAAACAGGAAGCAAGCCCCATAAGATTCCCAATAATTTTTCATAACTAGAAAAAGCATAGAGATTAAACCATACTGAAATAACGCACAAGACTAATCCTAAAAATCAGGAGGGGGAGCTCTTAGTACCAAAGAACCAATACCCAATTCAATTCTAAGGCTCAAAAGAAGCAGATCTTTTTTAAGAACACAGGTCTTATACAAAAGGACCACCGGATTTGATGGAGCCAAGCGTTTACTCGAAACTTCGTTCATAAACCCAAGCCTGTATTAACTGCCAAATATGGAGCGGACAAGGAATCATCGTCATCTCCCATTCCCGCTGCAGTTAATGGTTCCTAGATCCAGGTATCTGCAATGCTCACGTTTGGAAGATAGCACAAGCCTCATTAACCTTAAAGATACTTGAGCACCTTGCCCCATTAGTAACACGACAATCGTAAGGGAAAGCCACAAGGGGAAGACCTTTCTATTCTAGTTCGGGTACCTCTCCGCAAAATCTACTAAAATGCTGGTTACACAGTAGAGGCGACGGCGGAGGTGGTCCAGGCAGAAAAGTGTAGGTACAAATCTATATTCGCTCCAAAGTAACACATGGACCACCTTAGGAAATATGCTTTTAAAAATCTCAAGGAAAAATACGATTAGATCCGTCTATCAAAATACATACGATGCAGGGGAACTTATGCTCCTCTCCTGCAGAAAAGTGGTGGGAGACCCCGTTCCGCACAGCCTCTACACCTCGTTACAGGGTCTACGCGGACCTGCTGCCCCGAGAGGCTAAAGAGGCACAGGTTTAAACCGAATCGCAGTTCCCGGGGATGAAACGTGCAGACGCCGGGGGCCCGAGCGCCGGCCAGGGACGCCGTGGCCTCCGTGCCGGATCCGGTTTCCGGCGCAGAAATGGTGCCCCGAGGCCGCGACTTTCGCATCTGCGTCGCTCCTGCCGTGTTCCCCTCCCCCACGGGCGGGGCGGCGACCGCGTCCCCGTGGAAGCCGCGCCGAAAACGCGCAGGCACCCGAAGACTGGTCCTGAGGGAGTCTCGTCGGAGCGCTCCTCGGGGCTCCCGTCCCCTCCAGCCGGGCCCACCAGAGCCCTGATCCCTTTGCCTTCCCCGCGCGCGTCCGTCCCTCACCTTAAGAGGACAGGATCGGCTTTTCCACGCACACTCGGCGTACGCAGCTGGCGAGAACAATGTCTCCAGCCGCAGCCCCTCCGACGCTCGCGCGCAGAACGGTTGCCGGGGGAGCACACGGAATGTCCCCTTCCGGCCACCACACCAGCCTTCCCCTCCCGCCCCCGTACACACCTCCAGCCAACAACCGCGGCGCGTGCGTCGAGTGGGGCGCAGTGGGAAAGTCGCCGAGGGCCGGCAGCCGCGGGTTCTCCTCGTCCGCCGCCTCTCCCTCTGAACAAACCTAAGGCCTCCGAAGCCTCAGAGTCCTGAGTTCCTTTCGCACACAACCACCCCTTCGCAGGCGCCCGGCACTGCGGCCACCGAACAGGAACACGGACGTCCCGCCCCCTTGGCCACCGCCCCCTCTTATTGTTTTACCCCTGCCGAAAGGGCCAGGGAACCCCCCAGCAAAGCGCCAGCCAATCATGCATCTCCTTGGAGCTCCAGACCCAACCTCCTCGCGTCCTAGCGCGGAGCACGCGCAGTGCGCCGCCGAGCTCGCGGACACTCGCGCCGGAAAGCCGGGCGCCACTACCCGGCAGCGGCCAGCGGGTGCGCTGATCTGACGTCACAGGGGCGGCCGCTCCTGCTCTGCCCGCGAGTTGCCGCTCCTCTGCGCAGCTGTGTTCCTGAGCCTCCCTGAACACGCATCGGGGTGGGCGATGGCTTTGCCAGCGACGCTCATAGGTTCTCAGCCCCTCTCCGGCAGCCAGGGCCTTCACCTGTGCTCGCTGGTAATGCGTTCTGGGGACCAAAGGATCAGGTCGTGTGAATCGTTCACGGCTCTGTGTATCCCGGGCCTGCCGTAGCAAGGCCTTGGGCTGCAGGAAGCCACGACACGGTTCCACAAACAGAACTCCTGCTGATGCTTTCTTCGTGTGACCGACCCTAGGTTTCTCGCCTGCCCGAGTGCACACTTACATAACAGGGAGAGGTGGTGAGCACCTTACATACATACCAGGGATACAGCCTTGTTTCTTGTACAGATCTCACCTGTGCTAACACTGGCTGACTCCTGACCTTGATGTGTAAGAAAAGCCAAATCGTGGCAAAGATGTCACTTTGTCTTTTAGGCCAAGCAATGTTTTCAGAGAATCTCAAAATTGCAGAAGAATTTTGGAAAGAAGGGTTGAAGAAATGCTGACGTATTGGAAGGATGTATGGGAAAGAAAAGAATAGGTTTATTAATTGTATATACCAATAAGATGTGGGCACATTTCATCCGTTTTCTTCACAGTCCTATAATGGCAAGGTAACAGGTTTTACAAATGTAAAAAACAGGCTTAAAAAGGCAGGGCTAACATTTGGGCTACCAAAATCTACAGACTTTATAGATTGCTTAATTTTGTAAAGCCATTGCTTTCATTGAATAAACCTGAGATGGTTTTCCTTAAAATGTTATGAGCAGAGTGTTCCTTTAAAATAGAATACTCATGTACCAAAACACTTGTACCATTATTTATGGAATTATTTAAGCCTTGCAAGAGCCTGATATGCTACGTAGTTTTTATGTCCAAGTTACACACGACGAAACAGGCTTAGAGAGGCCAAATCTGACTTGGTAAACTGTGACTATGAATTTCAAACATACCCTTAAATCCCAGTGTCTAGAATGTTCACCTATCTAGAATAACCACAATTTACATAATGTTGCTAAAATTACAGTTATTTCCGGGTCAGGGCTATCTTGTGCAGTGCTGCAGCAACCCGTTTCTGGACAGCGGTGGCTCTTGCACCTCATGTGCCCCACGTTCCCTGGAGACGACAGTAAAACGAGCCCCCCAACGTTGGTCTGGACTGGGCCTGAGAACTTGAATGTTGCCATGGCTGTTCTAGAGGTTGGCAAACTTCACTATAAAGGATCAGGTAGTAAATATTTTAGGTTTTGAAGGCTATGTATGATCTCTATTTTATAGTCTTGTTTCCCTCCTTATAATCTTTTTTTTAAATGTTAGAAACATTCTTAGCTCTAGGAGAAAAACAAAAAATTTAAAAATAGGCTTTATGCCAGACAGTGACATACAACTTTAATCCCAGCAATTTGAAAATAAAAGCAGAAGAATCCTGATTTCAAGGCCAGCGTGGACTACACAGTCTCAAGAAACAGCTGGAAGGACCAGGGATTTAGCTTTAGTGGTTCCAGTACCTGCCTTGCAAATGCAAGGTCCGAAGTCTGATCCCAGGTAACCACATATCACAATGCCAGGTATGGAGGCTCACACCTATAATCCCAGCACTTGGGAGGCAAAGGCAGGAGGATTGCTGTGAGTTCAAGGCTGAGCTCAGGACCAGGTAGAACTACAAAGTGAAACCTTGTCTCAAAACAGGAAAAAGAAAAGAAAAGAAACAGCCAGGAATGGTGGCCATGCTTGTAATTCCAGCACTCCAAAGGTTTGAGGCAGGAGGATCGCCACAAGTTCAGGGCCAGCCTGGGCCTCATAGTGAGGTCAGGGCTTACTATGAAGTGAGACTCCCTCTCAAAAGACAAAATAAAATCCCCCAAAACCTCAAACAGGGCTCAGGCAGCTCCTGTTCCAAGATGTGTACAAGTAAGTGGAGTTACTGGGGGTAAAATTGAGCTGTCTCTCCAACCTTAGAAAGTAACTGTTCTTGGGCCAGGGATTTAGCTCAGTGGTTCCGGTGCCTGTCTTGCAAGCGCGAGGACCTGGGTTCATCCTCGGTAACTATATAACAATATTGGGCGTGGAGACTCAGCCCAGCAGCAATCAGTACCACATACCACAATGCTGGGCGTGGTGGCTCACACCTGTAATCCCAACACTAGGGAGGCAGAGGCAGGAGGACTGCTGTGAAATGAGTTAGAGGCTGAGCTCAGGGCCAGCCTGAACCACAAAGTGAGACCCTGTCTCAAAAAAAAAAAAAAAAAAAAAAGAAAGTAACTTGTCCTCTAGCGGCAACTTCTGCCTCCAACATCTGTGTCCTCTAAATGTCCTTTCCTACCTACCAATAGCCTTTGCCAAGGTCCAAGGTTCAGGTCCTTTCATCTTTTTAGGGAGACTGCAGCAGCTGGCTAATCTCCTTGCCTCAAAATAACCACCTGTCCTCAAAGACAGGGCTAGCGGAGAGTGTGATTCAGTGCCTGGGCCTAAAAAGCCTATAAGCCTTGATCCCCCTCGGCCACACAGGCAGCTTCAAGAAGTCTGAGCCCCTGTACTTTCACTGATTTTGGATTGCACACTTCACGGTGCTGTTACTGTACTAGTCCATGTTATCAGGCTTTCTACGGGGTCCAGATTCTCCTTTTACTCCCCGATAGTCCATTCTCACAACCACCAGCTCCTTTGCAGGGATAAATCAAACGTGAAGACAGTGCCAAATCCCTTGAGAGGCAATACAAAAACCTGATGGCTCTGCCAAGGTCTACCAGGTCTAGCTGTTATTTTTAACTCTTCCTGCTGCCATTCCTCTCACATATCCCAGCACTCCCCTGACATTCCAATTACATTCCCACCCAAGGCTTTAGTTATAAACCATTGTCAAAAGTCTGTAAAATCAAACAAAAAAGTAAATTCCACCTGCTGATATCTCTTTCCAAAGCCGAGTCAGCTACACTTTTCTCTTATACAAACTATTCTTACAATTTTATTTAACCTAACCTAAGGCATCTACTAACTTGACTTATGAGTTTATAAAAGCTGTGTTCTGTGCTTGCTTTGGCAGCACGTATACTAAAACTGGAACGATACAGAGAAGATTAGCAATGGCCCCTGCACAAGGATGACATGCAAATTCGTGAAGCGTTCCATATTTTTAAATAATGAGATTATAACAAAAAAAGGAAACAAATTCTATGTATATAGCGGGGTGGTAGGGTGGGTAGGGCTATGGGAAAAAATGAGAATTAAATTGTGTCTTATACTGGTACAAATTCTCATTGTTGAGTACAATCATGATGTGTATATGTAATGTTCCAATAAAGATTTCAATTAAAAAAAAAAGCTGTGTTCTGTGTCTATTTTGTATTTGTCCCATATCTTATAGTTCCTAGGTTCCCCTTTTTACATACAGAGTTAAATGCTGGCATACCAGCTATCTGTCTTTGTTGTCAGTATCCACTTAGTAACAGCTTAGAGGAGTTCTTATGACTTGGGTTCATCCACACAGTAGGACTGCACCACTGAATACAGCCTATCAAGCAGAGTGCAAAGATCAGAATGCAAAAACAAAACACCTGAAAAAAAAACAAGCCCTACAGAATTGGGAAAAAATTTTCTCAGCTATTTCATGGACACAGAACTAATGTAAGAATATATATGGGACCAAGGATTTAGCTCAGTGGTTCTGAAGTCTTCCTGGCAAGCACAAAGTCCTAAATTTGATCCCCAGTAACCACATACCACATGCTGGGTTGACGCATGCCTGTAAACCCAGCACTGATAACCACATATCACAGTGCGGGTCATGGTGGCTCATGCCTATAATCCCAGCACTCAGGAGGCATATGTATTTATATAAAAAATATAAATATTTAATAATATTTAAACATACAAATATATTTATATTTATAAATATATGAATGTTTATAGTATATATAATATAAATATATGAATATGTTTATATTATATATATTTTCCATATATATATATATATATATATATATATGGAACTCAGAAAATTAGATCTCCCAAAATAAAAGACCCCACTCTCCAAAAAAAAAATAAGCAACTGAAACAGACACTTCTCAGAAGTACAAATGGCCAATCAGTACATGAAAAAATATTCAACATCATTGACCATTACAAAAATGCAAGTTAAAACAACCTAGGGAATCTATTTTACTTGAGAAAGAATGGCTATCACCAAGAGACCAAATACATGCTGGTGAAGTAGGGGTGAACATGGGAGGAGTGGTGTTGGGATCTTCCTTCACTGTTGGTGGGAATATAAAGTAGTACAGCTACTAGGGAAATCAGAGTGGAGATTCCTAAAAAACTGAAAATAGAAATTCCACTGGAGCCAGCTATTCATCTTCTAGGTATCTTCTCCAAAGAGGTAAGGACATCATGTTATAATGACACATGCATACTCATGTTTATAGCAGAACAATTCACAATAAGTGAATATTAGAAGCAACCTGTATGTCCATCAACATTTACTTTGTATGGAGTATTATTTATTTATTTATTTATTTATTTATTTATTTATTTTGAGACAGGGTCTCACTTTGTAGTTCAGGCTGGCTCTGAGCTCAGCCTCAAACTCACAGCACAGCAATCCTCCTGCCTCTGCCTCCCGAGTGCTGGGATTACAGGCGTAAGCCACCAGGCCCAGCACTGTGCTACGTGGTACTGGTTGCTGCTGGGCGTGAGTCTCCACACCCAGTACTGTATGTGGTTAACTGGGGAATCGAACCCGGGTTCTTGAGCTTGCAAGACAGGTGCCGGAACCACTGAGCCAAATCCCCAGCCCCTGTATGGAGTATTATTAATCTGCCATAATGAAAGATAAATGAGTCATTTATGAGAAAACAAATAGACCTCAAATCCACATTAAACAAAATCAAGACACACAAACTTAGATATCATATGATTTCTCTTACATAAGAAACCCAAAGTATAAATAAATCAGAGAGCAAAGTAGAAGATCAATGATAGACCTTTTGCAAATGGAAAAAGACATGGAGATGAGGGAAGAGATGGAGGGAAGGGTGAAGGATTAGGGAAAGAGGACATAAAAAGAATTAACACGTGTTACCTACTCGTACCAACTCTCCATAATAAAAGTATTAATTATGTGTCATAAATGTACTAATAAAAAACTGAAATACGTAGTCTTCAGGGGATTGGAAAATAGGAGTGTTGAAGAGAGAAAAAAATGAGAGAAAAAGGGAGAGTCAGGCAAAAAGGCAACAATTAGAATACACATTCAGTGATGCTAGAAACACTGTATAGCACCTTGCACTTCTTTATAAAGTTGAATTTTTAAATTTTATTTTATGTTTTTTGCCAGAGGGTATCACTCTATAGTGTAGGCTGGGCTTGCACTCAATGGAGCCCATGCTGACCTCAAACTGGCAGTGATCCTACTTCAGCCTTCCAAGTGCTGGGATTACAGGTGGAACTCAATCCTGCCTTTCTTGACACACACACACACACACACACACACACACACACACACACACCGCTTCTCAGGTATAGCTACTGTTCTGTTCTGCCCCACTAGCAACCTTTGGCTACCTGACCACTGTGAGAACTCAGAGGCAAATCCATCTTTCTCTTGGGTCCTACTATTTCCTTGTTTTACTTTAATTCCTAGAACAGTACATGGTTTATTTACTATTATTGTTTTAAAATATTTTTTAGGCTGCAGATTTTCAGTTGTTAATAGTTTAGGCAATATGCCATTGGCTTTATTCATTATTTTCTAAATAAGTTAAAGATACAGGTTAGGGCCGGGGATTTAGCTCAGTGGTTCCAGCAACTGTCTTGCAATCTCAAGGACCCTGGTTCGATCCCCGATACCATGTACAGTACTGGGTGTGGAGACTCACGCCCAGCAGCAACCTGTAGCACATACCACAGTGCCGGGCGTGGTGGCTCACGCCTGTAATCCCAGCACTCGGGAGGCAGAGGCAGGAGGATTGCTGCAATGTGAGTTTGAGGCTGAGCTCAGGGCCAGCCTGAACCACAAAAGCGAGACCCTGTTTCAAAAAAAAAAAAGATACAGTTTAGACTTTGTGGGCCAATATAGGTACAACTTTTATGAGTTGCCTATAAAAATTTAGTTTATTAAATCACCTTTTTTGTCTTTCTACTAATTTCTGCATTACATTTTAAACATTTTATTTTGAAATATATTCACAGATTTTAAAGTTACAAAACTAATTTTTGAAATCTCATACACGGCTCACCAACATTCCACAAATGTTATTGTTTACTATTAGTGTGCTTTACAAGGCTCAACAGTCCTTCCTCACCAAGCAAATGCTCTGAGGACTCTGCATTTCAGCTCATTCAGTGCCTATGCAGTGCCTGACACCTTGGCACACAGTGGTAACTACTGATTCAGGGAACCGAAGTCTTTCAAAGAAACCAATACAGGAGGCACTCTGCCAGACAATTGGTGAATGACATCTAGTCCCAAAAAACTATCAGTTAAAGGCCACAGTGTATACTATAACAAGATGTGATTGTTGTGTGTCAACCTTAGAACAATGTATATATTTTATAGCTGAGCATAGTGGTCCAAAGCTGTAATCCCAGCATTCTGAGGCTGAGGCAGAAAGATCACAAATATGACACCAGCCTAGTGGGTAACTCATCGGCCTAGTAAGACTCTGTTTCAAAAATAAAAAATAGCTAGGGATACAGCTTGTGCAAAGGCCCTGGATTCAATTCCTAGTACATACAAGTATGCATATGCGCACACACACACATACACAGCATACTCCTTGAAGACAAGTTTTGAGAATAAAAAAAAAAAAACTTTTTAAAAAAAGGACCAGGGATATACTTCAGTGCAAGGGCCAGAGTTTAACCTCACTACTGAAAAACTATATATGCTTGTATCAATGTAGACTTCTCTAGTGTGAAACAATTTATCTTCTTTCATTTGTTTTCTATGAAAAAATAAAAATTTATAAATAAGAGAATGACAATAGTTATTATACTGTGTATGGTTACCTTCAACGTGATTAGAGTACAAGACATAAATCAAAAATTCTTACAAAAGAGAAACACAGGCTGTGTATTTAGCTCAGTGGTTCTAGTATCTGCCTGGCAAGCACAAAATCCTGAGTTTGATCGCCATACATACCACAATGCCGGGTGTGGTGGCTCACGCCTATAATCCCGGCACTCAGGAAAGATTGCTGCAAGGTTGAGGCTAGCCTGGGCTACACAGCCAGTTCAGGGCAGTTTGAATTACAAAGTGAGAGACCCTGTCTCAAAAAAAAAAAAAGAAAGGAAACAGAACTTTCTTCTCAAACTAGCAGTATAAATGAACTAGTAGTATAAATGAAACCAATTAGCACACATACACATATATGAATACATTTTTAAGAATGGAATTTGTAATTTGAGGAAGTATTTGAACCTTTCCATACTTCCTATTTAGCTCTTCTGTTTTGTTCTTCATTTGTACACATGTATGTTTCTTATGTAAGAGAAAACCATGTAATATTTGAGCTTGTGTGTCTGATTTATTTCACTGAACATTGTATTTTCAAGTTGTATCCACTTACATAGGAATGCCTTAAGTTTATCTTTACGGCAGCATGGTACTCCACTGTATATAAATATCCCATTTTTCTTATCCATTTATCTGCTGAAAGATATACATGCTATTTCTAAAATTAGCTATTATAAATTGTGTTGCTATAAACATGGGTATGCATGTATCCCTATAACATGATAATTTTATTTTATTTTTTGGAAAGATACCCTGAAGGGAGATAGCAGCGTAAAGGGAATTTCTAGTTTTAGTTTTTCTAGGAATCTTCTCAGTGATTTCCATAGTGGAAATTTCCCCTGTTTACATTCCCACCAACAGCATTTGTTATTATTAGATTTTCTGATGAGAGACATTCTTTCTTGGGTAAGATGGTTATTCCACTGTATCTTTTGTTTGTTTAGTTTTTTTCTGGTACTTGGAATTGAACTCAGGATCTTGTGCATGCCAGGGAGGTGTAGTGCCATTGAGCTAAGTTCCCAGGCCTGTTTGTTTAGTTTTTTGAGACAGGGTCTTGCTATGGAATGCAGGTTAATCTTTTACTCACTACGTAGCTCAGGCTGCCCTCAAACTTACAGCAATTCAGTTTTCTAAGCCTTTCAAGTGCTGAGATTTATAGGCAAACACCACCAGGCTTGGCTTCCCAGTGTACTTTTAATTTGCATTTCTCTGATGGCCAGTGATGATCTGCATTTTTTCATGTATTTATTGGTCATTAGTACTTCTTCTGAAAAATATCTATTCAATTCAGTTGTCCATTTTAGGACTGGGCCTTTTATGGGGGGGTCTAATATTTCACAGTTCTTCATATATTCTTGATGTTAATCCTCTGTAGAACAGCAAACTTTTTTTTGTTTGTTTTGTTTTTTTTTCATCCTGTAGATTGTCTCTTCACTCCAAAGGCTGTTTCTTTGGCTATGCAGAAACTTTTTAATTTGATGTGATTCCATGTTCGTTCTTGGTATTATTTCTTATACCACTGTAGTTCTGTTCAGAAAGTCCTTGTCTATCAGAAAGTCCTGTTTAATATTTAGATCTTTGATCCATTTGGATTTTACTTTAGTACATAGATATATGGGTCTGGACTTGATCTTCTCCATGTGGGTATCAAATTTCCCCAGCATCATTTATTAAAGAGGCTACCTTCCTTCTCGTATATATTTTTTGACTCCTTTGTCAAACATCAAATAGTCACCTTTGCCTGGAGTTGTTTCTACGCCTTTTATTCTATTCCATTGATCCCTGTACTTGTTTTGTGCCAGTACCATGTGGTTTAATCACTGTAGATTTACAGTATAACCTCACGACTAGGATTATATCACCTATTTTGCTTCTGTTACCGAGGCTTTTGCTATTCTGGTTCTCTCTGATTTCCATATAAATTTTAGGATTGTTTTCTGTAGTTCTGAAGAAGAGAGGTTTACAGTCTGATTGGGATTGCATTCAATCTGTGTCTCAGTTTTGGAAGTAGAGCCATTTTGATTAGTTGGTTTGGTTTTGGCCAAACCAAGAACAGGATATATTTTCTCATTTTCTGATGTCTTCTTTGATTTTCTTTTTAACCTGATGTAATTTTCATTTCACTTTCTTAGATTAATACCTAAGTATTTAATTTTTTGATGCTATTGTGAATGGTACTGTTTTCTTAATTTTTTTTTAGTGAGCTCATCATTAATATACAACAATGCTACTGATATTTGTGTGCTTATTTTGTATCCTATTACAGTGCTGAATTTGATTATGAATTCTAGCAGTCTTTTTTTTTTTTGAGAGAGGGTTTCGCTTTTGTAGTTCAGACTGGCCCTGAGATCAGCCTTGAAGCCACAGCAATCCTCCTGCCTCTGCCTCCCGAGGGCTGGGATTACAGGTGTGAGCCACCACACCCCGCACTGTGTATGTGGTACTGATTGCTGGTGGGTGTGAGTCTCCATGGTTACTGGGGATCAAACCCAGGCCCTTGCATTTGCAAGGCAGGCACCAGAACCACTGAGCTAAATCCTTGGCCCTCTAGCAGTCTTATGATGGGGTTGAGTCTTGTTAGTAAATGATCACATTGTCTGCAAATAATATTTAGACTTCGTCTTTTCCTATATGTATTTTTTTCATTTCTTTCTCTTAACTCAGGCTAAAGTTCAGAGGACTATGTTGAATATGGTTGGTGATGATGGAAAACCTTGTCTTGTTCTTGCCACCGTTTATTATGATTTACGGCTTTTACCATGTTGAGGTAAAGACCTCCTACACCTGCTTTCTTCGGGGGTTTTAGATTTCGTCAAAGGCTTTTTCTGTAGCTGATATCTTCATGTGATTTTTGTCCTTGCTTCAGCTTATGTGATGAATTACATTTACTGATTTGTGTGTGTTGAATCATCTTTGCATCCGTGAGATGAAGCCTATTTAGTCATGGTATATGATTTTTTTGATGCTTTGTTGTATTCTGTTTGCCAGTATCTTAAGGATTTTTGCATCTATCTTCAATAGAGAATTAGCCTACAGATCTTTTTTGGTTGGATCTTTATCTGGTTTTGGGATCAGGATAATGTTAGCTTTGAGAATGATCTGGAGTACTGCTTTACTCTCAGTTGCATTAACAAAGTCTGAGGAGTGCTGATATTAGATATATGTGTGTGTGTGTATATATATATAAATATATATGTGTGTGTATACATACATACATACACACACACACACACACATATATATATATATATATTTTTGAGACAGGGTCTTGCTTTTGTAGTTCAGACTGGCCCTGAGCTCAGCCTCAAACTCACGTCACAGCAATACTCCTGCCTCTGCCTCCTGAGTGCTGGGATTACAGATGTGAGGCACCACGCCCAGCACTGTGGTATGTGGTACTATTGATTGCTGCTGGGCGTGAGTCTCCACACCTAGTATTGTATGTGGCTGGGGGTGGAATCGAACCCGGGTCCTTCCTTGCACAAGACAGGCACCAGAACCACTGAGCTAAATCCTTGGCCCAATATTAGATATTCTTGAAGTTCCTATAGCATTTGGCCTTGAATCAGGTCTTTGGTTCGTTTTAGTTGGTAGGGTTGTTTCATTTCTATTATTATTATGGCTTCAATTTCATTGCCTGTTACTAGATTGTTCAAAAATTTTAAGTAATCTGATTCAGTTTTGACAATACATGTATACCTAGGGGTCTCTCTATTTTTCCTGAGTTCTCCAAATGTTTGGTATGTTTTTGTAGTAGTTGCCAATAATTTTCAGGATTTCAGCAGTGTTGTGATTTCACCTTTTTCATTTCTTTCTTTTTTTAAAATTATCTTTATTGGTACACTATGAATACACATGATAATCTCATTCAACATTAACAGTTTGTACCAGAATATGACATGACTTGATTCTCATTTTTGTCCTTTTCCCCCTGCTCTACATCCCCCCCGCCCTATATATACAATCTTTGTTTTCTTTATTATTACCACATTCATTTTCCCCCTGTTATTTACCCTTATACTCTTTTCTTTTAAATATTTTCTACTTTGCAATATCAACTATAAATACTACAACTTATTTACAACTTCATATTCTCATACTAAAGAAACGATATGATATTTACACATCTGTGACCTATTTATTTCACTTATGAGGATGTCCTCAAGGTACATCCATTTGAGTATGAATGACTCAATCTTATCATTTTTTTTTTTTTTTTTTT
>PVIR01037734.1:0-14947 GCA_004026965.1 Petromus typicus | reverse complement strand
GTCTGGCAGAGCCGCTGCTCCTCACCTGACCTCTGCAAACTCTTGTAGTGAAGTGGGACAAACCCCATGCTTCCCAGGTGGCCTCACCAGGATGGGACAGCAAACTCATGCGTGTTGTCCTTATGCTGACAGCAGTGACGGGCGGGGAACTGGGTAGGAGCCGTGGAGCAGATTGCCGAGGTGGGAGCCGCGAGGGGCCTGGGCCAGACTCCTGCTGGGCACCAAGAGGCTGGTGAGACACGTGTGTGCTGCTCGGTCAAGGTGGCGTGGAAGACCACATGTCCCCAGAGGGACAAGTGTCACAAGAGCAGCATTAGCCCTGATCCCCAAAGCGCCAGAGCAAGGCTCTGTGGTTGGGTCAGGGCTGTGGGGAGACCACAGGCCCCTGCCACTAAAAAGGACGGGCCACTGCCGAGGCCTGTAGCTCAGGGGGCCACTGCCGAGGCCTGCAGCTCAGGGGGGCCGTTGCCGAGGCCTGTAGCTCAGGGGGCCTGCTGCTGAGGCCTGGAGCTCAGGGGGTCCTGCTGCTGAGGCCTGCAGCTCAGGGATTGTTTCCACATCTGCTCGGGTTTCCTTTGCTGCCACCACACTTCATGTAAAATTCCCCAAAGGTAGAGAAGTTCTGTCCCTCTGGGGGAGCAGGCTTCATCTGGAGATCCCCCATCCCTGAGCCAGACCTGAAGAAACCCAGAGCTGGAAGGAGGGGTACAGGATTCGGGAGACACAGAGGAGACTGAAAAGATGGGAACAAGGCATGGATAGGGTGTCTGGACAGAGGGGGGGAGAGGGGACTGTGGCAGTGGAATGAGAGGTGGGTGCTTGTGGACCGTGGGGGCCTGGTCTGACGGGCCACTTGGGAAGCGGGGAGGCCTGGGCCACCTGGGCCTAGCACTAGGGTTCAGTGGGCTGAGGGTCATCCCTGAGGAGGGTTGGGGACAGAAGATGAGCCAGGTTAGGGTATCCGGAGTGGTGGGTGCCCTGGACACCCAGAGGCAGCTGAACGTGTGCATGCTGTGTTCAGTCGGCATGGTACTGACCGATAGGAGCCCCACTAGGGACCCAGCTGACACAGATCTGCAGATTCCCCACCCTTGTACTGGGCATGCAGGTCCAGATGTAAATAGCCCATGGAACTTCAGTGTCTCAGATGATCTGTGCTTCGAGGAAAGCCAGGAGGAGAAAGGGTGCTGCTGAAATAGGTTGGTCTGACGCGGGGCAGGTGAGAAGGCGCAGGTGAGTGAAGGGCAGAGTGCAGTGATAGTGAGAGGCCGATAATGTGGGCAGAGGGTCTGGGTGCAGGGATGCCCCCAAGACCCTGGGTCTGGGTAGGGGTCTTGCCCAGGCCCTGTGGCCAGCAGGAGTGGAGTGGAGATGAAATGGGGGTGGTGGCAAGGGTTGTGAGGTCAGCCCAAGGAGGCCCAGCGGACGTCCCATCCCTTGGGAGCGGTGTTGACACACAGAGGTCTGGTGCGCTCACTGTTTCTGGCCAGTATCCTCCTTGGTTGAACGAGATCCCTCTGGCAGGAGCCAGGAGACCAAGGAGCCAGCCAGAGGTGACCAGGCCAGGCACAGTGCACCAGCTTCGCAAGACAAATCTAGGAAGGGGCTGCGGCAGGGCTTGACTCTTTGCCACACATGTCCCTAAGGGACACTTGGGATCAGCCTTTGGGGTATGTGAGGGAGCTGGGCTCAGCTGGACCAGGAGGGTGGGCCATAGAGACGTCTGGAGGTGGCTGGACCAGAGTGATGGGCAGAACTCCCGGGTGGAGGGTGGGAGAGAGGGCGGTGACACAGGGCTGCCTCTCTGTGGCCAGAGAGGCTGCTGTGGGCGTATAAACCACGGGGAGCAGAGTGTGGCGCCCCTGCTCGGAAATCTGAAACCTGAAATGCTGCAAAATTGGAAATGTTTTGAGCCCCCACAAGACTACACAAGAGGAAAATCCCACAGGTGACCTCACGTGACTGGCCTCAGTCTGGCTGACGTGTGACCGAGCCCGCACACAGAACACTATATGAAATTACCTTTGGGCTCTTACTGTGTGTAAGGGGCACACGGCACAAAGGAATTTTGTGTTTAGAATGCAGTTCCGTCCCCGAGATACCTCACGAATTCTAAACTTTAACAAGTCCAGCAGTCTGGAGCGTTTCTGGTCTCAAGAACTTTGGGTGAGGGATCCTCGGGCTGTTTGGAGAAGAAGGTGGGATACCGGGTAGGACTGGGTAGAGGCCCAGGCCTGCGGCTCTGACCAGTTCCTGCCTCATCCTGTCTCGGCGTCCCCCCATCACATTTGGAATTGGGAATATTAGTAGCTTACTCGAAGCACACTGTGCCTTTGGAGCCCGTCATTCTAAAGGCTGATAGACACTAACCTCGTGCCAGGCACAGACGGTGCCCTAGCTGCTTCAGTGCCAGGATGCTTCCCTGTGTGCCACACTGAACACCTGCCCTTGCTCTGCCAGAAGACACTGCATGGTCCTTATTTTAGGAATGGAGAGACTGAGGATCAGACCTTTTAAGTCTCTGGCCAAGTCTTGTAGGGAGCAAGGCTTGTCATTTATCCCTCAGGTACGGGACAGGTGTGCCAGGTCTCAAAGCCAGGGGAGCTCTCGACAGCATGCTGCTGTCTGAGGAAGACTTTAAGACATTCTCCCACGCCTGTGATGCAGTGATAGAACCTACATCCTTGCCTTTATGAACATTTTGCTCCACCTCTACTCCATCCCCAGTCCATGCAGCTCCTCAGCTCACTTGGTATAGTCTGCACTCACCCTCTGTAAGTCACTTGGTTTGGCCCGTGCCTGTCTCAGACTCTTCCAACATCTTGGCCTCATTTGAGCGCCCGCTCTGACCACATCCTCCTGGCCATTCTGCCGTCTTCAGACCACACTCTTGTTCTGTGGCCCAGGACAGACCTTGACTTCTCATTCTGAACCCACTCCTTGGCTTCAGTGGTCTGTCTCTGAGTGTGTGCCTAGATATCAGTGCTCCAGCCTTCAGCCATTTCTTGTTTCTATTTTGGGGGTAGAACCTAGGGCCTTTACGCTGAGCTATATTCCCAATTTTTTATTTTTTCCCAGACAAGTCACCAAATGGCCAAACTCTTAACTGGGAATCCTCTTGCATCAGCCTCCCAGAATATTGAGAACTTCAACCACTCTCGCCAAAAACCTCAGAGTCCCTTCATTCTTTCATGGCATTAACCCAGAAAGGGACCTTCCTTCTTCCTCATAATGGCTTAAGCAAAGTAGAAGTTTATTTCTTTCCATGTAGTCAGTTGGCAGTTCCAATTGCTCGGAGAACCGAGCCCCTTTTAGCTTTCTGCTCCCCATCCCAAAGTCCAGCCCTTGTAACCTGTGTGGCTGCTGCATTTCCCCGTCAAAGCCCAGTGCAGCAGGACAGAGGAAGTGGAAGAGCTGGTAAGATGGTGCCTCCTTCCTTCCTTCCTTCCAGAGGTACTTCCTGTGTGGTTCACGCGACATTTCCATCTCAATGGCTCTAATTTGGTTGTTCGACCCTTCACTGAGGCCTGAAAGTGAAATCTGCTAGCTGGGAGGGAGAGGCTTTTCTCAGGTGAAAGGGGTGGTGGTTTTGTTTCGAAAGGGAAACAGATGTTGCGCAGCTGTAACAAAACGTCACAGATTGGGTGCCTTCAGCAGTATGGGCTATTTTCTGCACAGTTCCAGAGCCTCTGAGTTTGAGGTCAGGGTGTCAGGGAGGGCAACGTTGTTCTCTTCTGTGGCCGCTCTGGTGGGCCCGCAGATGGCTGCCTCCTCCTGGTCTGAATTTCCTTTTTCTGGGAGGGGGCTGGCCATGCTGGACCAGAGCCTCTTGTGATGCCCTCATGGTGGTGCAGTCACCTCTTTAAGATTAGCTGGCTCTGAGCGCGGTCACATTCGGAGCCCTGGGGCTCAGCACTCAACAGGGGCTCAGGACAGGGATGGAGTTCACACCCTGCCAGCAGTCCGATTTCCGAGGGTTCCTCCATCCTCATCCCTGAGAACTCTGCTGCCCACGTTCTCTGTGAGCCTCACCAAACAGCCAGAGAACCCAGAGACCTGGGACCACGAGCAGGAGAAAGCAGGAGCCTCCAGGGGTGTGGAGCAGTGGCTGGGTGCGCCCTGTTAAAGGGAGTGGGTGCCACCAAATTCCAGCTAATTGCTGCCTTAGGGCAATGTGGTCTCTAGTACAGCTTTGCAAAAAAAAACACAACTTTTTTTTTTTAAAGACATGCCAAGCGTTTTATGTGACTTTCCCAAATTTTATATGTTGGCAACTAGTTCACTAAAGAAACACTTCTTAGGCCAAATATAACACATTCAAGAGGTGGATCCAGGCCTTAGGCCTCGCCATGGGGTCTCCAGTTCCATGTGGATTCTGGAATTCATTCTTCACATATTTATTGAGCTCTTTCTAAGAGGGCTCTCTCTCTCTCTCTCTCTCTCTCTCTCTCTCTCTCTCTCTCTCTCTCGTGTTCTGAGGACACACTAAAGAAAGACATTTATTCGGGTGATGGGCTTAAATTACAGCGTATAATGTCACTGCATACTGGTGAGAACTATGCATGAAATTAATTGTGCTGTAAGAGAAAAAGTGGACTAGAGTACAGATGGGTGGTGATGGGAAACCTTTAAGGAGATGACGAGGTTAAGACAAGAAGGATGACAGAGTAGGGGTCATTTATGCTGTGAACAGAAGCTGGCGTGTGCGAAGGCCCTGAGGTGCTAGGGAAGGTGGTTCTCTTGGTCTGAAGGGAAATGAGAGTGGACAGAAAGGGTGCGACAGAGAGAGAAGACCGTGTCTGCCAGGGTGAGGGACTGGAAGGGGCAGCCTTCTTTTCTCCCAAGTTAGACGTAGCAGAGGCCTTCCATCCTGGAGAGACTAAGGAGGAGAAAAGAGCTGTGGAGTGAGTGACTCAGGAGGGCAGAAGGGACACACTGACTGCGAGTCCTGTCGACTGTGTGGGCGATACGCAAGTGCCGTTCTCCAGGGCCCACTCCACCTTCCAGGGTCCTTTGAGCTTGCCTTCCCTGCCGCTGCGGAAAAAATGGAGAGGGCCATTCTGCAGCTTAAAAAAGGTAAGCAGACTGCAGAAGCAGAGACAAAGTCCCACCCCTGGGGCGCAGCCCCTCCAATCTGGCTGGACTCCAGGGTTGGCGCTCTGGGCAGGGGACCCGTCCTGGAACACTCAGCATCTGGCTCCGCCCGGTCATGTTTCTTGTCTGTCTAGCGCCCTTCTTGGGACGGTCCTAAGTGCACCCCAAGTAGTTGGCTAGCAGGAGACCCGAGCCTGCCCTATCTCCGAGCGCAGTGGGCTGGGCTCCTCCCCTGGGGGAGAGCACTGGGTCTGGTCCCGCCTCTTGAGGGGAGCGCTGGGCCTGGCTCCGCCCCTGGGAGGAGCACTGAGGACCTGGCCACGCCCCAGGGGGCAGTACTGTGAGTCTGGGCCCCGCTCTCGAGCGCCGCGGGCCTTCCCCCCAAGATGTCTTGCTAGGTAACATCTTTTGGAAGCTTTCTCTAGGGACCTTCCTGGGGCTTCCAGCTTAGTGACGCTTCCTTTCTTTCTGCAGCCCCGCCCTGCATCCCTCCCTGTGGTAAGGACTGAATCCCAAACAGTTTCTGGGTGAGGGAGGCGGTCTGGGTCCCAGAGGTGAGTGAACTCAGATAAGGAGGTCTCTAAGCACCTTGGAGAAAGTAAGTCAACTACCGTCGCTTGAGGGCAGGTGAGAGCCCCGCTGGCCGGGAGGGTCCCAGGTAGAGCCTTAAACAGGCCAGGCGAGGTCAGCACCCACCCGGCCCGGGGACACGGCGGGGCGGGGAAGAGCCCAGGCCGGTCCTCCCCGCAGGGATCCAGGAGGCCAGCCGGCGCTTCCGCTGCCGCGGCTGCTACTCCAGCGTGTGCGACTTGCCCCTGGACTGTCCAGGTGAGGGCGGGGGGCCGGGCCAGCCCTGGGGACGCGGGAGGAGGGGGCCTGCGGTGTGACCCCTGTCCTCAGTGCAGGACGTGACGGTGAGTCGCGGCGACCAGGCCATGTTCTCCTGCGTGGTGCGCTTCCCCCTGCCGGAGGTGGAGATAACCTACTCCTGGAGCTTCGCGGGAGGAGGTGTGAGTGTGGGGCCCTGCTGCCGGGGTGGAGGGGCGGGCCGGGTTCAGGGGCGAGTGCAGGTCGTGGAGCTCGGAGTAAACACAGGCCTCCTGCTAGGAGAGCCCCGGGTCCAGAACTCCGGGTGGGAGTCGGGAGGGGCAGTGGCTGGGGCGGGGCCCGGGTGGGGGCGTGGTCTCCAGGGAGCGGGGTGGGGCAGGGCGTGGTCTCAGGGGGCGGGGCTTGTCGTCTGGTCGAGTGCCTGTAGGACCCGCCCGGGCGGACCCGCTCCCCGCCCGCAGCTCCGGACTCGGGACGCCGCCTACTTCCAAGATCTGCCGCAGGCCCGAGGGTATCTGGCTCGGATTCGGCCGGTGCAGCCCACGCACCGCGGGACCTTCTCCTGCGTGATCCAGCACGACCAGCGCCCCCTGGCGCGGCTCTACTTCTTCCTGAACGGTGCGGGCCGGGCCGGGCCGGGCGGGCGGAGCGGAGCGGGCAGGTCCCGCCGGGCTGACCACCCCCTCGCAGTGACCGGCCCGCCCCCACGCGCGGAGACCGAGCTGCAGGTCAAGTTCCGGGAAGTGCTGCGCTGGGCGCCGCGGGATGCAGAACTGATCGAGCCCTGGAGGCCCAGCCTGGGCGAGCTGCTGGCGCGGCCAGAGGCTCTGACGCTGGGCAACCTGGTCCTGCTGGCCACCGTGGTGGCCCTTGCGTCCGCCAGTGCGACGATGCTGGTGTGGTGAGTCCCGCGCGCGGCCGTCCCTCAATCTGGAGCGCCCTCTTTCCGCGCCGGGGCGCAGACCCAGGCCTCTCCTGCAGGCCCGAAGGGTGGGCGAGGTCCTGTCACCTGGAGACCAGGCTCTAGGGCCTGTATTTCATCCCAACCGTACAGGCCTCCTTATTTCCCCAGGGCGTTCTTTCGATGGTACTTGAGTGGCGACTAACACAGGTACTCCTCCGAAAGCCATTTTTGCGCCTAGAATAAAAAGTACTTTTCAACGCTGTGCTCTTTGACCCTGAAGGTGATCATTGCTGCCTCAGGTCGGTGCCAGGGCCCATAGTGCCGGGAGGGGGGCTCAGTGGTGCCAGGCAGGACCACGCTGAGGCCGCTGGGTTTGGCCAGGACCCCATCTGCATCTTTGGCAGCCTGTGACATTTCCCTGTGCAGGACACACCCTCAAAGTCCCAAATGTTGCTGTTTTCCTTCCTTTTAGACGGGCGCCGCCAGTACCCACAGCTCACAACCTAGTACTGGCTCCAGTTTAATCCTGCCCCAGCCTCAGATCCGTTGTCTTGTGCTGCCTTTCAGACTCCTGTCCGGTGGTGCCAGTCGTCACTGGGTCGCGTCTGAGCCACTGTGACAGGCTCCCCACTTGCCTCTCGACCCCGCTTGGCCTTGTCTCTCTGTAGTCTGCTCTCTGCAGAACTGGACTAAATCTTAGGTCTTGGTGTCCAGCCCTGCAGCTTGCCTGGGCCACACAGAGTGAAGAGGAATTGTTTTGGGCTGCATATGTTTAATACATATATATACATACGTACGTATATACGTATATACATGTATAAATACATATGTATATACTATATATATACATACATATGTATATGCGTATACATGTATATAGATGTGTATATATGCATGTATATGTATATATGTATACACATGTGCATACACATGCATGTCATATATACATGTGCACATACATATATGTATGTCATATACACACGTACATGCATGTATATGTATGTTACATATACATGTATATACACATATGTTATATACATGTACATGTATGTTATATACATGTGCATAGAACATGCATATGTGTTATATGTACACATATATCACACACATACATGTATATTATATATGCATGTATGTATATACATATATGTATGTTATATATACATGTATGTATATACATATATGTGCGTTATATAAAAATGTATATATACATATATGTGTATGTTATATATACATGCATATACATATACGTGTATGTTATATATACATGTACATATACATATATGTAGCGGGGCTTCCTTTTTAATATTTGAAATTAATAAGTTTATAAAACAATACGAGTCCACGAGGAATAAATAATGCTATTAATCCCCATGCCAACTATTGGTCCAGCAGTGTTGGAGAATCTCCAGGTCCCCTCACTTTGCTCACTCCTTCTCATCCCCAGGTCCTCATCTTGAGTCCCCTGCACATTCAGAGCTTGTCCCATCCCCAGGCCCTTGCACATTTGCTCTTTGATTTTGAGAAGTATGGCCGAACTCCAGGAACCTCCCGTGCTGTCACTGCACAGGCTGCACGCAGCCCACATGCCGCCACCTCTGACTTCTTTCCCACCCTGTCACCCACTCCTCAGCGTGTGCGTAGAACCCACCCAGGTGCATCATTGTTCAGTCGTGTTTTCATCAGTCCTGTCACCTCTCCCTAAGAGCAGCTCTGAGCACGGAATGTTTCCTGTTCATTCACTCCACGTGGATTTATTGAGCACTTATCATGTGCCAGGTATTTTCAGAGCACTCTAGAACTGGTAATGAAAAATGAGAAGACAAAGAAACATCTGGCCTGTGAACTTAGGTTCATATTTGGTGGTAAAAGAAAACTTTCTCTACTTGTGACACTTCTGACACCAAAGACAAAGGGTGGTATTGTTTTTGTAGTATTGTGTTGTTTTGGTTTTTATCAACTGATTTCTCAGCTCTCTGGATACTAGTTGAGTGATTATAATTTTATCCCAACTACTGAGTTAGTGTCAAGCTCTAAGGATTTAGGGGCTCAGACTCATAAGACTGGCATCCCTTGAGGTGCCAGTCACAAATAGTGGGTCCTAGAGTACCCATACCTCTGTCCAACTTAGCTACGAAGATGAGGGTCTTGGAAACACACCCCAACACCAGATCAATAATTTGCAAGAATTATATGCAATTCAATGAAAGATTTTAGCAGTTTATTATAAAGGATATTATGTAGGGCATGTCCATAGTCAGGTAAAAGTGTACACAGGGCAAGAGCTGGTAGGGTCGCAAGTGGAGCTGGGGAGTGCCACCTTCCTGGCACGTGAATGTGTGCATCAGTGCAGAAGCTCTCCAAGCCCCACACTTTGCGGCTTCATGACAGAGGTATAGCCAGTGATTACCAATCTCCAGTCCCCCCTTCCTTGCTGGTAACCAGCTCCCACCCACAAGCCTCCATACGCACAAGTAGAACAAAGGCTGCTCCTGTCATTGAGGAAACCCCAAGGGTTTAGGAGCTCTAAGGTGCTCCTGTCAGCCACACAACAAGTTACAGGGTGTTTGGAGCTATCGATCAGGCCTTGAGGATGAACATCTCACAGTTTTCCTACTATGTCCCAATAAGAAATTAAGTCAAAGAAAATGATGTCAGGTCATATGAGAATACATGGAAGGAAGAAGATAAGTAGAGAAGCAGATGGAGTGTATCAGGGAGGAGGTGTCAAAGGGTCTTTGGGGGAGACCTGACTGAGGAGGTGACTTTTGAATAAAGACTGAAGAAGCCGAGGGTGAAAGCTGCATGGATATTTGAGTTAGCAGCGTTCTGGTCAAAACCGGGGAGCAGGAGCCCCTGAGGCAGGAGGACTTACCATGGGAGGGTCAGCCAGGAGGTCAGCGTGGCTGGAGCGGGCTTCAGGAAGTGAGTACATGGTGATGTCAGAGCCCACAGGGAAGGATGCAGACCAAGTGGGATGTTGGCCACTGTGGGCCTGTGCGTTTTCTGCTTAAGATGAGAGTCATGGGCAACTTTGAGTGCAGGAAGGTTGTGGTCTGATGGACAAGGCTGGAGGTCAAAGTGCCTATGGGTAAAAGATGAAGCCCAGGCTTCAGATTGTCCAGAGAGGGTAGACCTTGAGAATCACGAACCTCCTTTCATAGAGGAAGGTCTGTACAGTGCAGCGTGGCAGCAGCTATCACTGGTGCCCAGTGTGGCACTAAATTGAGAAACTTCCGTAGTTTTAATTGGTATAATAGTCCCTGCTGTGTGACAACAGAGGTCTCAGGGGCATGTGCCCTTGGGTACTCCCAACATCACACTTGCTGAGAGCTCTCTGAAGCCAGAGGCGCTCACTCATTTCTGTAGTTGCGAACTACAGGGCACGTGGAATTCTGTAAGTACTTGTCAGATATGTTAGTGACTTACAGGATCAATGAATGAGATAAATACTACAAAGTCCACGCAGTAGTGGCTGCTGTTCTGGACAGTACAGTTGTAGCATTTTTCCTGAGAGCTGAGACAGTATGGCTCTGCCCACTGAACTCTGGGGAGCAGATTTCCACAGAAGCATCAGGTTATACACATCGAGTGTAGAGGTGAGGTCTGGTCTGGAAATCAAAGACTGGAGTGCTGTCTAAGCACTGAGCATGGGTGCGATGCGCAAAGCCATGGATCAGGGAAGCCAGTATAGATGGGCAGGAGGATGAGAAGAAGTTTCTGCAGTGTACAGCAGTCGTGAGAATAGGACCCAGAGAACACCAAGGGAGAAAGACAGCCAGGCACCGTCAGCTTCCTGGAAGCCAAGAAAAGAAACCAGCTCAAGGAGGAAGAGTGCACATTGTAGGAGGCTGAGAGCTGGCCGTTGTTTTTGGTGATGTGGATATCACCATGAACTAGACGAGAGCAGGTTCTAAGGAGTGGGGCAGGGGGTGCTGCCTGGCTGCTGGGCATGGGTTTGAACCTGTGGGCATCACTGTCTTTCATCACGGAAATAGAAATCAAAACCACGGAGAGAGACCACCAGTCTGCACTCACTGTCTGCACAATCAGAATGTCACGTCATAACAAACGCGGCAGAAGTATAGAGAAAATGGAACCTGTGTAGCCTTGCGGGTGGGAATGTGAAAAGTACAGGGGAAATAGACTGTCAATTCCCAAAGGAAAATAAGAAAAAAGAAGAAAGCAGTTAGGATCGAACCTCACAATTCCTTCCCCAGGTGCACAGGGGTGATGATGCCCCATAGTGACTTGAGGGCTTGACCCCCAGTGGAGGGGTCTCAAGGTGGCTGAGTATAAAGGTCCAACCTGATGTTGGGGATCAGCCCCACAGATGAGACTATGGCTGGGGGCACTGGAGAGGTGATGGTGCTTCCTGTCACAAGATGGCAGCTTCCCACCCCCACACCGGGAGACAGCCTGCCACAACCAAAGCCCCTCAAACCCAGAACCAAAAATAAAATTTTTCCTTGAAGTTGTGTACATTGTGTTTGTCTAGCAGTGGAACACTTAACACAAGACCCAAGAGAATTAGAGTCACTGTCTAGAAAAACTTCGCCAACATTCCCAATGGCTTCAAAGTGGAGTCACTGCAAGGCCCATCAGTGGTAAACGGGGAGACGAGATGTACTATATCCACACTGTGCAATGTTACTTGGCCATAAAAGGAATGAATCAGAGACAAATGCAGCAGCATAAATGAACCTTAAAAACATGACCCTGAGTGAAAGTCACAGAGTCCATGTTGCTTGACGCCACTTCCGTGAAATACCTGAATAGTCTAGTCTTGGGGGCACAGGTGAGGATGAGGACTGATGGTTAGTGGGCGTGAGGGCCCTTTTCAGGGTGATGAAAAAGTTCCAAAAGTCAGATTATACTGACGGCAGCACAAATCTACACACTTACTAAAAACCACGATTTGCACTTCTGGGAAGGGTAGTCACGGGAGAGACATTGGAGATAAACAGGAAACCCTCAAGATTTGCTAATTACAGAAAAATGGGGAGACTGAGGTCAAGAGAATGTGAAAGATGGGTGAGAACAGTACATTCAGATGCTCTTGAGAGGTGTAAGGCAGTGCGGGCCAGGTGAGGAGAGGCTGGAGCAGACCTCGAGGGCCCCAGGCGTGTGGGGTCAGGTCACAGCCGCTGGCCTTGGCCAGAGGGGGCGTGGTGGGGACCGTGTGAGCGGGTGGATGGCGCGAGGCTGTGGAACCCCTGCTCCCCCAGCTTTCTTCTTGGAACCGCTTTGCTCAGTGAGGTGGGAGCTGCTCGGAGCGAGGCTGGGAAGTGGAGAGACACGAGATCGAGGCTACTGAGCCCTGGCACAGGGAGACGTGCCAGGAGCATCACCGGTGGGCGGGGGCGGCGCCCAGTGGTCTCGCTCTCCAGCCCCGGTCCTGGATTAGCGTCCCTGGGTTCCAGACGGAGACTGCCCACCCCAGGTTCAGACAACCAGCAGGAGGCGGCCCAGTTCTCCATCGTGGAGCTCTCCCCACCCAGGCCCTCAGAAAATGGGACGGGGGGCTCGGAAGAAAATAAATAGATTCTTTATTATTTCCTAGTCACAGTACAAACAGATTAAATAAGAACAGTGCGAAAGTGGGACCTTCCCCGACCGGTCAATAAATACCCTCCCCAGGAGTCCCGGCCCGCGGTCAGGCTCGCGCTGGCGGCCGCCGGCTCACACCTGCACGCGGTAGCCCCCGGCGCGCCGCCGGCACAGCCTGCGCACACCCACCCAGTACAGCGCCAGCATCGCCGCCCAGTAGCCGGCGTAGGCGGCCGCGCCCGCCGCCAGGTGTCGCGCCTCCGCCAGCCGCGCGGGGCCGCTCCAGTCCGCGCGCGCCTCCTGCGCCACGCTGCGCACCAGGCCGCCCAGCAGCAGCAGCGCCCAGAGCGCCAGTGGCAGCACCGGCACGTAGTTGGCCACCAGCTGGCGCCGGCCCGAAGTGCCCCAGCCGCTCTGGTTCATGGTGAGCAGTGCCAGGAACTTGGCGGGCAGCAGGCCGCACATGTAGAGCGGCGCGTACAGCGACAGCAGCACCATGCGCCCGCAGCCGCGCAGCCAGGCCGCGAAGGCCGCCTTGGCCAGCGCCACGCCCTGCACGCACAGCAGCACCCACAGCAGCGCCCACGGGCGGCCCGCGTAGAACAGGCGCAGCACGGTGGCCGCCACGAAGAACGGGAAGAGCCCCGACACCACCGCCTCGTAGGTCATCCACGCGTGGTGCCGATGCCACCACAGCGCGTTGTACAGCCACTCGCGGAAGTAGGACTTGGACCAGCGCGTCTGCTGGCTGAGCCAGCGCAGGAAGGACGAGGGCGTCTCCGAATAGCACCGCGAGCGAGACGTGTACCTGCGGCGGAGGGACAGGGAGCGCTCAGGCTGGTCCGGGCCAGTGTGGGCCTCACACTTTTTCCTACCTAAAACTTCATCAGTGAAAATGCTGATCTGCTGTGGGAACTGAGGCAGGGGGATCTGGAATTTGAGTCTCACCTGGGCGATTTAGAGGCCTTGTCTCAAAAGAGGTCTGGAGATGTACCTCAGGGCCCTAAATTCAATCCATGGGGCCAAAAGAAGGACAGGTAAGGAAGGAAGCAAGCAAGCAAGGAAGGAAGGAAGGAAGGCAGAGGAGAAACAGGAGGGAGGTAAGAAGAGAGAAAAGATAAAGAAGGAAAATAAGGAGACAGTGAAGGAGGAGGGAGAGAAAGGGTTAAGAGGAGGAGGAGAGAAACGAAGGAAGGAGTGGGGGGAGAAGGGAGAAAGGGAAAGAGAGGAAGGAGAAATGAAAAAGACCGGAGAGAGGGAGAGAGGAAGGGGGCGGCCCAGGAAGGGTTCCTGAGGACGCACATGGCCAGGATGCCAAGTGCGGGGCAGCGGGCCAGGGGACTTGCTCAACTGATGGCAGCTGCTGCGACGCTGATGCTCCCTGTGACTAACCCTTATGCGTGGTGCTGCTAATACCCCGACGGTTACTGGTGCCGGTACTCGCCCGTCACGGAGTATTACTAACACGGCTGTGCTCACTATTCCTGGCAGGTTCTACTGTGAGGAACAGCTCAGGGGTCGCTACCGAGGGTGGACCGTGTGTCAGCCGTCCCCGAGGGAGCCCCGTCCTGAGGCTGTGGCTGACATCAGTGATCCTGGCTGTGTCAGGCCACAGGATACCCAGAATCCCTTCTGCGGAAAGCCCTGGCGGCCTCCCTCAGTCAGCCCCGTAGGAGAGGTCCGATCTCTCCCCAGGGTCATCTGGCATCCACGCTGGCCTGCCTGCTTCTGCCCTTGCAGTCTGTACTCAAAACGGCTGCCAGACAGATGCTGCATGTCTCCCCTCTGCTCCAAACCCTCCGGGAAGCCAGGTGTGGTGGGACACACTTGCTAGTACTTTGGGAGGCTGAGGTGGGAAGAGGCAAGTGTGAGTCCAGCCTGGGCAACTTAGTGAGATGCTGACTCAAAAAAGGCGTTGGGGTTGTAGCCCAGTATGAAGGCTCTGGGCTTTATCCCCAGGACCCCTGTACAGGGTGAGCGGCAGGCAACCAAAAAACAAAACCCAAACTCAGGCAGCCTCCAGGGCTTCCTCACGTAGTCCAAATCCTCTCAGCCTTGCGGAGGGCCCCGTCTGCTCCCCCCTCTGCCTCTCCTCTCCCCCGGCTCTCCTCTGGCCACTATCTCCTTGCTGTAGCCACTTAGCTTAGCTTCAGTCCCTGTCCCACCGCAGGCACTGCCCTTAACGTGTCCTTTGGGGCCAGAACTCTCCCTTCTGTGTGTGTGGGGAGGGGAGGTTGCCTCCCCATGTTATCACAGGCCGATAGCATGCTGTGTTCTAACTTCTACGACTTTCTGCCTGTCTCCTCCATGAGTGTAGCATGGATTCGTGTCCCTGCCGTCCTCTGCTGTGTGATTCCCAACACACACACCTGCACACAGATGCTCACTGGCCTCCCCACACATCCCCCCACCCTGTCCTGCTGCTTACTTGGTGGCATAGCCCATGCTGAGCATGCGGTTGGTGAGATGTCGGTCATCCCCGAAAGTGCAGTGGGTACCCAGAAACTTCTGGTTGTACCAGGCCTCCAAGAACTGCTGCAGGAGGTTGTTTCTGTACAGGCCTGGGCGGGT
>PVIR01037733.1:0-14948 GCA_004026965.1 Petromus typicus | reverse complement strand
CTCAAGGTATGTCCATTTAAGTAGAAATGATTCAAACTTATCATTTTTTATGGCAGAGTAATACTCCATTCTGTAGAAGAACCACAGCTTTTTTATCCAGTCTCCAGTTGATGGACACTTGGGTTGTTTCCAAGATGTAGCAATCACAAATTGAGCTGCTATAAACATGGGTGCACATATGTCTCTGTGATATGAGTCTTTTAATTCTTGTGTGTATATACCTAGCAGGGCAATGGTCAGGTCAAATGGGACCTCCAATCCTAGCTTTTGAGGAATCTCCAAACTGATCTCCACAGGAATTGTACGAGTCTATAGTCCCACCAACAGTGCAGGAGGGTTCATTCTTCTCCGCAGCCTCGCCAACATTTGCTGTTGGCTGATTCTGAAATGGCAGCCATTCTATGTGGAGTGAGATGAAATCTCAATGTTGTTTTCATCTGCATCTCTCGAATGACTAATGATGTTGAGCATTTCTTCATATGCTTCTTAGCTGCTCTTACTTCTTCCTCTGAAAAATACCTATTCATTTCAGATGCCCATTTTTGAATTAGGTGATTAAATTTTTAGGTGATTCACCTATAGTATAGGTGAATTAGGTGATTAAATTTTTTTGAGCTCTTTATATATTCTAGATAGTAGCCTTTGTCTGAGGAACAGCTGGTAAAGATTTTTTTCTCACATTGTTGGTTGATGTGAGATGGTTTCCACTGTTGATGGTTTCCTTTGCAATGTTGATGGTTTCCTTTGCACTGTTGATGGTTTCCTTTGCTGTGCAGAAACTTTTTAAAAGAATGAGGTTCCATTTGTTGATGTCTTCTGCCAATTCCTGTGCTATAGAAATTTTGTTCATGAAGTCTTTCCCTAAGCCAGTGTTTCCAAGAGTTTTACCTAACCTGTTTTGCAGTAGGTTTAGAGTGTCTGTTTTAATATTAAGGTCTCTTATCCACTTTGATTTTAGCTTGGTACACGGAGAAAGAGTTAGATCTAGTTTTAGTGTTTGGCAAGTTAAAGCCCAGTTTTTCCAGCACCATTTATTAAAGAGGCTATCTTTCCTCCATTGAGGATTTTTGGCTCCTTTGTCAAAGATGAAGTGGCTCAGTGTATCTGGAGTAGTTTCTGGATCTTCTAGTCTACTCCATTGATCCTCGGTCTGTCACTTTGCCAGTACCACGCAGTTTTTATCACAGTGGCTTTATAGTATAGTTTCAGGTTTGGAGTTGTGATACCCCCCCAAATATTAACGGACTTGAAAAACCAGATAAACTCCAACACAATAATAGTAGGGGACCTCAATACGCCGCTGTCACAAAGAGACAGATCAACTGGACAAAAAGTCACTAAGGAAATCCTTGAGCTCAACCAGACTCTTCAGCAAATGGACTTAATAGATGCCCACAGAGTATTTCACCCCACAAAGTCAGAATATACATTCTTCTCAGCTGCTCATGGATCATTCTCCAAAATAGACCATGTGCTCATTCATAGAACAGGTTTAAGCAAATATAAAGGGATTGAAGTTATCCCTTGTATACTGTCAGACCATAGTGCCCTGAAATTAGAGCTGAATAACAAAGGAAAGCCCAGGATCTTCACAAACACATGGAAACTGAACAACACTCTGCTGACCAACTAATGGGTCATAGAAGAAATTAGAGAAGGAATTGAGCAGTTCTTACAACTAAATGATAACTCCAGTACAACATATAGAAATTTATGGGACACAGTGAAAGCAGTTCTATGAGGAAAATTCATAGCAGTGAAAGTCTACATCCAGAAAACAAAGCAAGCTCAAATAAACAACTTAATGCTGAACCTCAAGCAACTAGAAACAGAAGAGCAAAACAAACCCAAAGCTCGCACTAGGCAAGAAATTATAAGGATCAGGGCAGAAATTAATGCAATAGAAACCAAGAGAATGGTTCAAAAAAATCAATGAATCGAAAAGTTGGTTCTTTGAGAGGATAAACAAAATTGATAGACCCTTAGCCAACCTCATTAAACAAAAGAAGGAAAAGGCTCATATCTATGCTATTAGGAATGAGAATGGAGAAATTACTACCAACCCACAGGAAGTCCAGAGGATAATTTTTGGATTTTTAATCATAAGAAAGAAAGGCAATAACAAAATTTAAGTGAAGAATAATGGTACTTGGCAATACAGTATATTTTTATTTACAGAAGCAGAGGAGGATAGGATTTGGCCTGGGGTTTGTAATCACTAAGCCCTGTGGTAGAACATCACTCCAGGGAGAACTATCCTGGAAGAGGATGTTTTAGTCCTGTGAAACACATGTGTATCCTGCACCAATGGATGTTTCACTGAATCTCACATTTAACTGGGTGCCTTATATTTTATTAGGTCATCCTAAGATACACCAATCAAAACTTCCAGTCCTCACTAGAGTAGAACTTGAAACCATAAATGCAGAATTTCTGGCTAACCCATCACCATCAGCATACCTTTCCACATTCCTTCATCCTCATGCACATTCCCCCCATGCTTCCGGCTGTCTTCAAGTCTGTTAGTTTTTTACAGAATGAGGAAGTAATTTCCACTTCATTAGGAGCTGTCTGAAGAAAACAAGGAAGTTTGCGGTAGCAGGGATGTTTGTGCTGTCAGGTACAGAAGACATGAGCGAGCCCCAAGTTCTCTTCATTCTCTGGGCCGGTGCCATTGTATTCATGGGAAAGCACACTTGATCCATCCTGACACTTGTCCTCAGGACTGGGAAGCAGTTATCTTGCAGTTGGATTTGTTCCTGACAACTTATCTCCACAGGACAGAGATACACATTTTGAATGGAGTTATTTTTGAATCTCCACATCCACAGTAAAGGCTTGGCTTGCCATGAGAGGAACTTCAGACACCAGCTGATTCTGAAGACCTTCTTCTTGTCGGGGGGTGTGGGCAGCAGGCTGGGCACTGAGGAAGTGGGAAAGAATCTGAGGACCTGCGAGGTGTCAGCCACAATATCTGGACAAGTTTCTCTGGACAGGGATCAAAGGCTGCCTCTCCTTCCCCCATCTTTCACAGGTAGTCTGCCCTCTGCCTTACTAGCTGTCTTCGCATTAGCTTCTTTGCATTTTAAGGGAGCACCAGGTGATTTCTTTTAATGGATAACTGCCACAGCACAGTTGCCTTCTGCAGCATTCCCAAGCCAGCTCATCTCACTGAGACCCTGTGGTATTTCCTCCTCTTATTACGTCAGTTATGACAGTTGGGCAGTACTGCTCCCGGGTGGGGACGTATCTGAAAGATGTTAGGCTAACCTTGTTCTGAATCACTGTTATCTCTGGTCACGGAACATAACTAATCTTGAAACCCACAGACCACAGGCACGGAACACCCACATTTCCAACTCAGATTACAAGGCACAAATTATTTTCCTTTGTTCTTGAGGTCTCTTGTTCCAGATGCTTCCAACCTCACCTCTCCATAAGCTTCCCTTCCCGTTTAGAACATTTATTCTGAAACACAGAGGTTAGCATGCAGTTCCTGTGCTCAGACACCAACGCTGGTATCTACTGACTACAAGATGAAATCTGGACTTGTCTTTAAAGTCTTTGGCTTGTATTTTGGTCCTACCTAGTGTTCCAGTTTTGTCCTTCTGTGCCACCCACAACTGCCTTTGCCTACTACTGTGTTTTTAAGTATGAATATGTTGTCTATGTCAGTCATTTTTTCATTAGCTCATTCAGCAAGCATCAACTAAATGTCTGTATTAAGCCAGGCACAGTAAAATGCAGCAGGGATAAATACGCAGTCAGTGGATAAAATGCACTAGGGATAAAAAGTGGAGTCAAATTCCCAATGTTGAGTGTGATTGTGATGTATGTATAAAATGTACCAATAAAGAATGCAATTTGAAAATATATTTTAAAAAAAGAAACAAGACAAGAAAAAAAAAGGAGAGAAAGTGCCATCAGAGCAGCACAAGGAGAGCATAGAAGGGACATCTAATTCTGACAGGGAAGCAGGAGTCGGGGGGTGTGGGCAGCAGTTGGATAAGCAGTTCCTTATCTAAAATGCAAATTTACCTGAGTGTGCTCCATCTCTGTGTGTGAGACTCTAACTTCTATTGGTGTGTGTGTGTGTGTGTGTGTGTGTGTGTGTGTGTGTTGTGTGACTGGGGATTGAACTCATAATCTTGCACTTCCAAGGCAAACACAGTGTCACTGAGCTAAATTCCCAGCCCAGCTCTAACTTCTATTTGAGAACCCGTCCAACAAAGATGTCTGCTCAGTATTACCTCCATTTTTATTTCTTGTATTCTCTACCATTTTGCCAATTACCATTAAGTTGTTTTAAAGACATGCAGCTATTCTACAGATTATCCCCAACACATACTTCAACATTCAACACCTGGCCAGCAGTGAAATCCACACTGCTCTTCTGGCCTGAGAAATACTATATCCTCCAATAATAGCACATACCGACCCCTGAGGCTGTTAGTACAGTTGGTAATTTGACATGTTTATTGCTGTCAACATTCAAACAAGAAATATTCCTGGAGGAATGAACTCTACTGTATTTATTTCTGGGTTTTCTGTTTGTTTTTTTCTGGTGCTGGAAATTAAACACAGCTCTCATACGTGCTAAGCAAGCGCGCTCCACACTGGCGCTACATCCCAAGCCCGGGGCTCCTGTTTCCAAGAGACAATTACCGAGCCAGTGCAGAGAGTGAGGGGAAGAAGTGGAACATGCCCACTGTGTCTTGAACATTGTTTTGCCAGGTGAGTGAACATATTTCCTCCTCAGATAAGCGCTCTCCGCTTAGATTGCAGCGCTGTGATCTGTCTCTCAGACCTTCAGGAAGCCAGACGCTATCAAGCCGAGTGCTTGCTCTATTGTCCTGGGGAAACGCAGCCCTTCGGTGTAAATCTGAATGAAGCAGTGCTGGTGAAAGACAGTGCCTCATCAAGCCTGTTCCATGTGAACGTAGTGGGCCTCGCACACCCTCAGCCCAGCGCAGCCTTGGGCAACACCTGAGTCCTCAGGAGACACCTCTCCATTCTGTCACTAAACTAGTAACATTTCTGGCAAATAAGATCATTTCTTGTGAAATAATAAAATCAAAAGTTGGAGAAGGCATTTAAGATTTTCTTTAACTGAAAGGCCAAGACTTTCGTGCCCTCTATTTTTTTTTTATGTTTTCTTAATTTTCAGAATCTTTCTGACTTGTTTATGCACTCTATGTAAAAAAAGGTTCTAAAAATATACTCTTCACTGTTTATCAGGACAGAGATATTATGGAGTGGGTTCCACTTTTTATTTTGTATCTTTTGAATTTCTTGTAGGGAGTAATTTTTAGATTTCAGAATATAAGGGGGTTTTTTTTTGTTTTGTTTTGTTTTGTTTTTTCCAATCAGAAAAAGTGACTTTCACAGCTTGAAAATTTCCTCTTTCATTGTTCTCCGTAAAGTCAGCTCTGAACATTTCTCAGTGCATATTACCTGTGTCTTGCCTGGGCCACAACGCCCTGATGAGTGCTCAGCAAACCCTAGTTTAATAAAATAATCAAGAAAACACTTTCCACCATGATCTCTGTGTCACATCCAGCCCATCACAGCCTTATTATGAGTACACAGCTGAATTCCGGCTGACATACATGGAAAACAAGAACGACAAATAGATATCTCTGAGATACGCCAAGCTATTTCCTGGGCCTCCTGTTCCCACACACCTGCCTTACACTGAGTGACAAAGGCTATACCTATCAGTGACTCCTGTTTGGTCTTGTTTGTTTGTCTGTTTAATCAGTGTTTTCCACACCTGGGCCTTCCTCCTGTCTGGGTCCCTGTCTGAGCCCCAGGACACTGCCTGCCTCCCTTCCGCCCTCCTCCCATTCATTGTTCGGTGCCTTAGCACCGCTGACTATGAAAGCCTTTACACGTTTGCTTCTCCAGCACCACCTGTGAAACAGACCTCCATCCGGAAGTGGAACCAAGTACAGTTTTATACTGTCCCCACGCCTCGCCTGCCTCCTTGGGAGATCCTTCTGGATACATCCTTTACCAGACAAAGGTGCCAGCACAGAAAGACTCACCTCCTAGGCCTGGCTGACAGGGTTTGCTGAGGACCAGCAAGTATGCTATTTTTATTCAAAGCGTGGGCTCAGAAAGAAGCTAAACCTGGTTTGGAAATGTTAAATGAAAAAGAAATGCTGAGTTTGCTTCCTATTAACTGCAAGAAAAAAAAAGTTTTTCAGCCCTGCAGCTGTCTAGGAGGGTGGCCCTGTGTGGTTCAATTAGTAGTCTGTAGTTAATATTTCTATGAAGAAAACAGCCACCGGATACTGGGCAGCAACCACTGAGTATCCTCATATCGGTGTGAATGCAACCCTTGCTGTGCCAGCTGGATGTGGGGCCTGGTCCTGCTGGACTGAAAGAAACCCAAACTAGAGGACGGTACACCGGTAGACTCTGGAATATTCCATGGTTCCAACATCACTATGGCAGTGTGCATTGAATAAAGAACTCTACCGTGGTGAGTAACTTAGGACCTTGGCAGGTCTGAGGGTGAAAAACCAGAAATAGTGCTGGGTGCATACAGAAGGAGGTATAAGTAATTATTTACCAAAAGAATTTTATAGTATCTATTCCTCATTCTCTACTTTCATTGGCAAGTTTCCATTTCCTCATCATTCATTAAAATATGTATTTATGACTAATTCTATGTCCATAGTTTTTTAGGTGGAGACTAAGTCTTTTTTTTTTTTTTTTTTGTTAGAAAAAATTCAGAGCCTAAAGCTAAGAAGAGTGAAGGGGCTGAGATCTGGGAGAGAGGAAAAGGATCTTGTGACACCGGGTTGAAACCCATGGTCTGTCCAACAGTCGGGGAATGACCTCGAATACCTGACTATGCTGTGTGTCCATAAGGCGGGCGCCGACCCTGCAGGAAACCATCAGCCAAGGCCAAGAGAACCAAACAACCGATCAAATGAGCCCATTCCTCCCTGTCATCTGAGATGCTGCATATCTTGTCTATGAAGATAGGACAGACTTATTTTTACGTGTTAAGGGTCCAATAAATTCATATACGCAAGCCCGGACAGTGTCTAAAGCGAGGGAGTTTGTTTTCAGAGATGTCTTCCGCCCCCACGCTCTAACCTCCACTTTCTGTTCCCTTTCCCATTTTACTGGCATCATCATCTTCATTTCCACCCACACACTTCCTGTTTTGCAGACCCTCCCCTGTGTAAAAAGCGATTAAATTCTATGCTCTTTGACTAAAACGTGTATAAAATACTCTCTTTGCCTCTGGTTGTAAAATTTTAAGCCAAGTTTACCGTTAAGGAGAACTTATTAGCGATCTTCTAAGCGGTAGGCTTCATTGTGAAGGTCAGCCTGTGTGCGTTTCAAGGCAATCAGAAAAAGCATCCAGACAGAAGACTTGCGCTACAGCCTATGGAGCGTCACAGAAAAGCCTGCACGGAATAGCGCGTCCAAAAATGGCTGAGTCCCTCTTCACGCGTCCAGGATAAACAATAATTTCCTTTTGTCATTCACATTAACCTAAATTCACTCCTTCAATTTAGGAAATCCAAAGAAATCTATTATCTCCTTGCCTAGTGTCATCACGCCTTTCCTGCCCACTCACTTCCGTTCAAGTCCAGTAATTAGGGCCTGGGCTCAAAGAAAAAGGGACAACAGTGAGGGATGCTGGAATACTGATCCTCCTGGCAACAAGAGTTTTCTATTCTGCTCTGGCGGCCGCAACAAAACGCCACGGACTGGGTGGCCTTAGCACACACGTGTCTCCTCACACATCTGGAGACTGGAAATCCCAGATGAAAACACCAAAAATTCTGGTTCTTGGAGAGGTCACTGCTCCTGCCTTACAGACAGCTGCTTTCTCAGTGTATCAGCTCATGGCCTTAATTCTGTACTTTCACACAGAACAAGAAGAGAGCCAAGCAGGGTCCAGCCCTCCTGGCCTCATTTGGCTTTCATTTCCTTCCTAAAAATCCTGTCTCCAAACATAGTCATATTAGGACTAGTGATTCTGTGTGAAAGTTGTAAGTTTCCTAAGCCTGGGCAACACAGCAACTTAGGGAGAAATAAAGAAGGGGTTGAGAATACAGGTCTGTGCAAAAGCTGTGGTTCAAAGTTTACATGAATAGTAGCAAGTACATGGAAAAAAGGCTCATATAAGGCCACTATGGAAATGCCAATTAAAACCACTATGAGACACCATTATATATTTGAGACCATGCAGACAAAAACATGTGCTGACAAGGACAGTTCCAAGAAATGACAAGTTGACAGAACAAACGACACTCTCTTTCATTGCTAGTGCAAACTGCACAATGGTGCAGTCACTATGGAAAGTAACTTGATATTTCCTTTAAAGTTAAATGGATACAATATAAGCCCTGGCAGGTGCATTTGCTCAAGGAAAAAAAATATGTCCATAAAGTCTTGTTCATCGCAGCTTTATCTGTAATGGCTGAATATTAAGAAATCATTTGCACATCGTCTCCACCTCCAGCTCTGTTGTTTGATACGTGATTTTTTAAATGACAGATAAAGAATTCATGATTTTAAAAAAGAATAAATAGTAATGGAGAAAGTTAATGTTAAGCACAATAAACTGAGCAAAAGGAAATGGAGATAGAATTTCAAAGAAATTGTATAACAAAATATTATCAGTCTGTATTTATCTTCCCTCTTAGACATAATTCACTGGTTAAGCAGAACAAATGAAAATGCTTTAAGGAGATGAAAACATATGATAGGATTACTATAAATAAGTAACTTTCCAGGGATCTACTCTGGAGGAAGGCTTGGCAGTTTGTCTCAAAACTAAAAATGTTCTTACCATATAACCCCCAAAATGCAGACTTACCCATTTATCCCAGAAAAATTATTTCACACAAAAAAACTGGAATCTGAATGTTTCCAACAGCTTTATCTGTAATAATCCAAAACTGGAAAATACCCAAATGGGTTTTAAAGGGTGACTGATTAAACAGACTGATGCAGCCAGGCCACAGGTGCTACTCAGAGTAAAAAAGAATGAGCATTCTGAATCTCAGAAACTGGTTTTGGGTGAAAACAGCTGATCACAAAGGTTATATCCTGCATGATACAACTGATACAGTCTGGAAAGGACAAAACAGTGGAAGCAGGGAATAGCTGAGCTACTCCCAGGGTCAGAGAAGGGGAGAAAGGGTGAGTGTGGCCATCGACAGAGCCCTGTGGCCACAGCGCGACTATGTGTCCTGACTGCCGTGGTGGAGTGAGGTGGTGTGATAGTGCTGGGCCAGCTCTCGGCCAGTCCTCAGCCCAGTAAAGTTGGCATCTATTACACGCAGAGAAATGAATGAACATATATGGTAAAATCCACATGAGCCAAATGGATTGTAAGAATGGTCACTTCCTGGTATAGATATTGTAGGATTCTTAGTACATAAAATAGTTAACACTGGAGGAGGTTGGGGAGGGTGCATAGGACACATAGGACTTGCCTATGCATTTCCTTACAAAACTTCCTGAGAATCTAGAATTATTTCAGAATTTTTAAATAACCAAAAAAATTTAGTAAAAGGCTTTTATAAATAGTATCATAAATCTATTTATTGTTTAAATATTTAAGCAATATTTAATTATTCTACAGACATAACTCTCAGATATTTCCTATTCTGTTCACATTTTATGCACATAAAACTTAAGAAGGTGACACTTTGCTAAAGGAAGAAGGACTTTCACATACATTTTAATGAAGCTTACAAGACTGAAAAATACCTTCTACTGTCTAATGCCACACATATTCTTCAGCTAGCAAATGGTATTTACAAATGCAATGATAATGAGATTGCATCTTACTGGAGTTATTTTTATTTATTTTCTACAAAAGAAATGGTGCTAGGAAAGTAATGAGGTTAGAAACTAATAGCTAGCATTTGCAGTGGGAAGGCCTACATAAGGGTGGAAGTCACCTTTCTAAGTCCATAAGCAGAATCTGCATTTACTTTTTTAAAAAAACTCAATAGAACTTCTGTGCTAGAGGAATTGTAGTTACCTAGTTGTCCAGTAAGATTTCACTTAATATTTTTACACCACCCTGAAGCGGAAAATAGACTAATCTGACAGGACAGAAAGCCCCAACACAGACTCACGGGCTCTGACAGCATATAAAGATGATAAAGGCAGCATGTCATACTGCACAGATTTGCTGGTTTGCTTAGTCAGATGCTAGGACAAGTGTACTATTAAAAATCCAAAAGAAAACATATAAAAGTTAGCTGTCCTTGGGCCGGGGATTTAGTTCAGTGGTTCCAGTGCCTGCCTTACAAGTAGAAGGACCTGGGATCAGTCACAATAACTACACACAGCAATGCTTGGCATGGAGACTCACACCCACCAGAAATCAGCACCATGTACCACAGCGTGGGATGTGGTGGCTCACGCCTGTAATCCCAGCACTTGGGAGGCAGAGACAGGAGGATTACTGAGTTCGAAACTGAGCTTGGGGCCAGCCTGAACTACAAAACGCAAGATCCTGTCTCAAAAAAAAAAAAAAAACCAAAACAAAACAACCAATAACAACAGCAAACAAAAATTAGCTGTCCCTATTTATCTCACAGTTAAGGCAAATATGACAACATGGAGAATAAATAGGTATGGGATCCAACCCAGGACAATGTGAGGGCTCATCATTCTGAGTGCTTTAGAGGAATCTGAAGGGTTATATAAAGTCTCCCAATTTTTAATTAGTGACAACCATTTCAAATATTTTATAACACTGCGTGAACAACACTGTACTAGATTTCTAGGGTTGCTATTCCCAAGATCAAAAGCTACTTGGCTTAAAAGAAAAGAAATATATTCTCTCACAGTTCTAGAGCATGCGAAACCGGGTTGCTGGCTGCCTTGATTCTCCTGGAAGCTCCAACCTGCTTCTCTCCTAGCTTCTGGTGGTAAAATTAATTCCAAATATGTCAAAATCTTTTAAACCAAAAAAATTTAGAAAACTATTTAGTTAAAAAAATACAAAAAACCATTGTAAAAATATTAAGTGAAATCTTGTGTATATTCAAGGGGTAGAGAAAGACTTTTTTTTTTTTTTCTTTTAGGTTTTTTTGAGACAGTGTCTCACTTTGTAGTTCAGGCTGGCCCTGAGCTCAGCCTCAAACTCATAACAGCAATCCTCCTGCCTCTGCCTCCCGAGTGCTGGGATTACAGGTGTGAGCCACCATGCCCGGCACTGTGGGATGTGATACTGGTTGCTCCTGGGTGTGAGTCTCCACACCCAGTATGGTATGTGGTTACCGAGGATCGAACCCAGGTCCTTGCGCTTTCAAGACAGGTGCCGGAAACACTGAGCTAACTCCCCGGCCCAACAATTACTAATTCTTGACGATGGCCAGAGGGTAGATGTCATTACACATTTCTGGAGGAATTTACGTTATCCCAAATTTTTAGTGGATTTACTAGCTGGTATAAAAAGCCTTTTTACAGGTTCAGTTTAGTGTTTAGTGACAAAAGCAGTCAGCTAGTAACTATCTGCTTATAGTGAGTGGACAGTACACTGGACACTATATGGTGACAATCCTTTCCCCAAAGTGACTTCACTCCAGGACAGACTGAGTACACGATGCCATTTGGTGACTTAGAAATAAAAGGGATACTCTATAAAAGCCTTGCATATACATCACATTTATATAAAAATTGGAAGTAATAGACAATAAAATATTTATTCTAACCTCTAGCTGGTGTTATTATAGATAAATCTTTCTTTTTAATCAGCACTTTCATAGCTCACTTTCAAATAAATAGAGGAAAAAATTAATAGCGTAAAAAGACGAACATGTTTCTACATTCTCTTTTAACTTCAAAGAAGATAAAATGCTAATAGGTACTTCAAACTTTTCTCAAAATGTTCGTATCTCTAAGAATGACAGAATAACTGATCCCTGAAGAACACTCACTCTATGGACAGATCCTAGGTCATACCAAGTCACAACTCGCAGACTGCTACCACCAGAAACACATCCCTAGGAATAGGTAAAGCTTTCTTCTAAGAATGGAATTCAATTTGCAGTAATGACACTGTATTTTCCTCTGGGCCCACAGAAAACTGTTAGGTTCCCCACGGGACTCAAAGCCTTTGATTTAGAGGCAGGTTTGTGCCTGTTCTGCCACAGAGAGGGAAAGCTACCTTGGCAGGGAGCGTGGGAAAAAGACTGTTGATTTTTAGCAGCACAAAAATCAATTACAGGAACAATGGAAGAGAAAGTATGAAAAAAGGAAAATGCTATTCCTGAAAAGTATCACCTCTGAAAAGCATGAGGTGAGCAGGCTGGTCAGAAACTAGCTCCATAGGTTGCCCGAAAAATTCACTCTGCATGGATGCTCTGACAGTGGTCAAAGGATAATGTTAACTTCTCTGTGCTCTGATGAATGTACTGAAGAGAGAAGAAGGACAAAGAAACTGAAGCAGCAGATTCACCCCAGAACATTGCTTACATATAGCCAAGTTCACAAAATAGAGCAATAGAATACTACTGTATGTCAACTCAAATTGGATTATTTGGAGTGATGCAGATAACAGTGTCACATAATGAGTAATAACTGATTTAGACTCATGGGTTATACATCTTACAAGTCAGTTCTTTACTGTTAGTAGAATCAAAGCTTCCCAGGAAACTAATGCCCAATTCCCTTTTGAATGTGAAATAAAACCTAGATATTACTATTATGAAACTTCTCAGATCTTCATTCGCTTTTTAGAAACCTGAAAATAATTCTTATTTTAAATGCTTGCATTGCTTGTGTGAATTTCCATTTACCTAAACAACAACAACAAAAAAATCACTTGGTACTCAATATATGTAAGATGACAAACTGTTAACATGTAAGAAAACAAGTTGGATATTGGACAGTATTTGTGAAGTTTTTAAAAAGGATGATACAAAAAAAAAACCTGTTGCAAAATCAAGTTCATTGAGTTCTACCTCATATCATTTTATCAAGTATCTATTTCAGATCGGGCCTTTGGGTTATGTTTAGAAAATTTGAATATGAATAAGATATATTTGCTATAAAAGCATATTATTAGTGGGATAGATGCCTAAACAGATTGCTTCCATATAAAGCATAAAGGCTATGATAGTTATCAATCGAAAACTCTAAGCATCTACCCTAGAGAATCCACACATGGCTGCAGATGAATACAGATGCCATTCAGTGTTGGATGATCCAGCTGGGCCCAATGTACTCATCCTTAACATCTTTTTTTTAAAAAAAGCAAGACAGAGTAGTGTAGGGAGTCTACTGGCCCCAGAGGGGAGACCTGAGTTCAGGAAAAATGACACAAAAAGACACAAAAAAATGAAACAAAAAGTTGTGAGCGTGTGAAAGACAGGCTCACAACTTAAAGAACAGGGCAGCATCATGAAGCTGGAAAGGGCTCAGGACAGATTCTCTATGAAAGCAATACAAACCTACATGGTCCACACCTCAGTCTTGAGATTCAAAGACTTTAAACTGATGTTCTGCTTCTCATTCTCACACTGGGCAGCATATCACCTCGAGTGAGCAATCCAGGAGGATCTCACATTCCTGGGGTTTCACAGTATCGCCAAGCACAAACTTCCCCATTGCCCTTCTATGCGGTCAGGTGACATGGCTGACAGCGCAGTGTGTAAGACACAAATCCAAAATAGTACTTTGTGTCTTTCCTTCACATCAAAGGCAAGTTCTTTCTGCCTTTTCCTTCCTACAGCAATCCTGAAGCCATCCACCTGCCCAGGTAGAGAGCTGCAGGCTTCCTACATGATCGTGTCATTGTAATGAAGTCAGTGTCCCCTTTCCATTGTGCCTTCCCATTATGTCTGTCCACTCCTGGCTGTTCTTAAGCCAACTTGCCCATCTTTCTCACTTTCCATGCCCTCTGGGTCCAGCTTCCTGCTGGGAGCCTGTTTTTCTTCATTTATATCTACATTTTTTTCTTAAGCTGAGGCAGAGTTTTATATTTTTTTCTCTTATCTCTATATAGTAGAACCTGAATAAAAACTGAAAAAAATATGTCAGATTATGTACTCTCTCTGTTTTATCACAAAGGCTATACTGTGTTACATGCATTTCATACTGAGCAGCAGCCCACTCCATGGGGAGGGACTATGGCAGCATCAGCTCATGCATCCTTTAGTCGACAGGGCAGAGCGGTTGAGCAAGCTGGCAATCACAACAGCACATGCCCCACAATGTGCTGGGAGGTGCATGGGATGCTTCAGTGGCACTGAAAGGCACATGTCTCAACAAACAGAAGAAGTTAACCCGGAATAGGAAAGGGGGTGGGCTGCTATCTGGGGATGTACTTCAAGCAAAAGGAACAGGAGCAACAAAGGAAGAAAGCAGGCCAAGAGCCCGGCTCAGGAGAGCTTACAAGGGCCTGGCCAGCATATCAATACGCAGAAGGAAAATTCACAAAAGACAGTGGAAATCAGTGTAACAACTATATGGTTCTAAGTATAGTCCTCTGCACAGAGTGCAGACAAGAGGAGGAGCCACCCTCACTGCCTGCAGAGGAGAAGGAGTGGCTTTGTGTAGGTGTCGATAGAGTGAGACGACAGATGGGGAGGTGGCAGCTAGCACTTGCAGAGGGTAGACCCTTTGGGTGGGACCCAGAAAAGCATCTCCAATGTAATACCCAGTGTCAAATTACTCAAATCTTTGCCGTTCTCTTTACATTTCAAGTCTACAAGGCAATTCTGCCTTAAGAATTTGTCCCTTGGACCAGGGATATAGCTCAGTGGTTCCGGCGCCTGTCTTGCAAGCGCAAGGACCCGGGTTCAATTCCCCGGTAACCACATAACAATACTGGGTGTGGAGACTCACGCCCAGCAGCAACCAGTACCACATACCACAGTGCCGGGCGTGGTGGCTCACGCCTGTAATCCCAGCACTCGGGAGGCAGAGGCAGGAGGATTGTGATGTGAGTT
>PVIR01037731.1:0-14952 GCA_004026965.1 Petromus typicus | reverse complement strand
TTTTCCCATAGCCCCACCCACCCTACCACCCCCCCATATACATAAAATTTGTTTCCTTACTTTTTTGTTACAATCTCCACATTGTCCCCTTTCACCTTATTTTACATTGAGCATTTTCTATTTCACAATATATAACATACAATGCTAGGACTCATTTACATCTTCATTTTCTCATACCAGAGAAAAGATGCGATATGTATCTATCTGTGACCTATTTGACCCGGCCATTGCCCTGCTAGGTATATACACAAAAGAACTAAAAGACTCTTATCACAGTGACATATGTGCACCCATGTTTATAGCAGCCCAGTTTGTGATTGCTACATCTTGGAAACAACCCAAGTGTCCATCCACTGGAGACTGGATGATGAGTTTCTGCATCTTGACCCAATGTCATCGTTTAACTGCATGAGTAATCCTACTTGTTTTCTATGAAATTAGTGATGCCTCTTACAGGGTATACAGGTGGCGTTCAAACTCTCCCGATGAAATCGTTTTGTTCTGTAAAGTTTGGCAAGATATACTACATTGCCTGCATCTAAAAAGCTGAACAAAATGGCTATGAGTAATACCGAGTTAGGAAAAATAGAACCGAGTCTGGTTTTCTGATTCTAAATTTGGGGATAAACCTATTCACGATGACCATGGCCTACTCCACATCTCTCTGTCTGCACCCAAATTGAGGAATGTTGGTTTCAATGCATTCTTCTACTTCTTTTCTACTAGGTCACACTGCCCTGCCCTCTGTTTTGTTGGTCTTCACTGGAGTAAGAACGCACAGACAGTGATGAAGTTAAATAAGTGGAGCGTGTTATTTTGCCCACCTCACAGAGAAAGTACAAATGTCTTCTTCTAGAAAGGTGAACAGATATGCAGTGTGTATGTTAGGATTTTGAAAAATTCAAGAACTTAGTTTTTTATGGAGAGAATAGAAGTAAAGTTTCCTACACAGTGAATATAAATGCGCAATGCCCTCTCACATAATATTCATTAAGTACAGATAAACATGCTTACCAAAAGCCATCTCTGAAATATCAACAACTTCTTTACCATGTCTGTGTCTAAGCCTCTTCATCTACAAAATGGTAGTGTCAGTAATACTTTACTGCAGGGGTTTTCCTGGAGGTAAGTAGGTAGAGGCATGTAAAACACCCAGGACATTGCTTAGCATATCTAAATAAACATGAGTGATTATAATTAGTGGAATAGGATGATTATGAAGATTATCAATTTCAACTGAGGTAAGTATAATGAACATATAATTATTCTTAACATGAACTGCTTTTGTTTTATTTCTTTCCAAAGTCATCTGAAACAGTTTTTCATAGGCTAAATATCTGTTTCACAATAAACTTCTAATAAGCTTGCTATTGCCTTCTGCCTGGTGTAAAATAGCTGTCATTTTGGTTTTATTTTTACCAATTTCCCTCTTCTGTGAATATTTTGACACTTAAAATGTTTTTATATTTCTCTCTGGGGGCCACATCCAGGTTGAGACACATTCTCATTAAAATGTATTACAGTTTGTAACATGTAAGAACTGTCTCAATGTAAAATATTTTATGCTTGTCTATAGACCACGTCTTCTTTTGGTGCCATGCTTAGTAATCATTACTTCTTCAGATTTGTTGTCATAGCCTGATCATGATAATATTGGCATGTCTGTCTTAGCCTTCACTTTTTCTCTATTTATGAGTCTACTAACTTCCTAGCAATACCTTAAGCAGGATTTGGAAACGGTTGTGTAGCTTCAGTCTAATTATAAATCTGCCACCCATGTATTTGCCACAACCTTTCCTTAATAAAAAAAGATTTATATATCCATCCTCCATCACCTTTTGGTGTAATATGCTCCATAAGTTTTATCTCTACAATGTTAAGTGGCATTTTAACCTATCATAAATAAAAGTGTAAATCTAATCCAAATTAAACATACTAAAATGAGAGGTTGAACCCATGTCATATACAGTTCAATTCTAGAACTAAAGTTACATTCTCTTGTTCAGAATGATAACATTTTTATGAAAGAACAATACTGTATTTATTTTTTTCCTCACAGCCCCAATATGCTATTATTTAAGACAAAGTAAAAGAGGTAACTTCTTGAGCAAATAAAGTAGAAGATACTTAATCCATGTCTTGAATCAAGAACTGATTTTATTGTCCTAAAGAGTGGAAGTCCCTTAAGAACTTCTCACAGCAGACTGTATTAGCTTGGGTAAGAAAATCTAAATGAGACTATATGAAACCGACAAATACACCCTGGAAAGCATAGTGAAAGGGGTCTAGAGAGCAGATTAGTCATTCTGGAATTCAACATGCTTTAGAAACGTTAGAATAGCAAAAATCAATCTTGCAAATGCAGAAAATAATTATCTCCTAAGAAATCTATGACTTCAAAGTAAACAGTTTAAATTCTGTTCTTGCTTAGCAGTTTCTGTCTTGCCAAAAAATACATACTATAGATAGTTAAATTTGTTATATGAATATTTTTACATCCATAGTGCATAAATTCTTAAGTTATACTTACTCTGAGGTCAAGTTAAATTAGAGCATTGGCTTTTAAACAGATGTCAAGTTAACCCATTTTAACCTTCAGGAATGCAAGAGAATGTCTACATAGAACATTCAGAATGGAGAGGCCCAGGATCATCAATGAAACACTTGATGCATTGCTGTCATTACTCATATGTCATGTCACAGAGCTGGGGCTCCTCTACTTGACATTCAAAAATAATCCTGCAAAGGGGGAAATCATGTTTCAGTAAACGAAAAATCTATCGTAATACCTGAGGAAGCCAAAAAAAGGCAGGCGGGAAATGAAGTCACTAAGTGAGCCGCTCACGAAAGACATTTTAAGTGCCATGGTAAGGAGCTTGATACTCATTCTAAAGAGAAGTAGGCAGACAGGATGATGGAGTTTGTAAAATTCAAGCCTTGAAGACAAATTAGGAGGTGACAGTAATAACTCAGGTGAGCGACAGGAAAAACAGAAACTTCTGGCAAAAGAGAAGGACATGGGATTAAAAATATTTAAAAGAGAAAACACCCTTAATTTAGTAACTGATTAGATACAGCAGGAAGAAGGGTTGTCTGCTTCGGGAATTAGGGATATGGTATCGCCATTATCCAAAGCAGAAAATGGAAGGAAGAGATAAAATACAAATATAAAAGACTATTATATGGACAAATATATGACAGCAAATTGGATGACCTAGAAAAAAATGGATAAATTCTCCTGAGTTGAATCACCTGCTGGAATTGAACTGTGAAGAAACAGGAAATCTTAGCAGTCCAATAAAAAAACACTCAGCAACGAAAAGCTGAGAACCAGATGCCGTCAGTACTGAATTCTACCAAATATTTCGGTACCACCACCAAATCTTCTTACATTATTTTTGAAAATTAAGTGGAAAGGAATACTTCCAAATTCATTTTAAAAGGCAGCATTGCCCTAATACCAAAGCCAGACAAAGAGTACAGAAACAAAAAAAAAAAAAGAAAGAAAAAGAAAATGATCAATATCTCTGTTAGAGATGTAAAAATCTTTGGCAAGGTACAAGTAAGCCAAGTTCAACAAGATACAGAAAAAATCACTAGCCATGATCAAGCAGGATTCACCCCAGAGGTCCAAGAATACTCAGCATACACAATTCAAGGTACTGTGGTATATTACATTAACAAAACAAATGACAAAACTATATCAACGCTAAATCTTGGTAACAGCCCATATGCCCATCAATGCAGACTGGCTAAAGAAGATTTTTTTAAATATAAAATGGAGTATTACTCTGCTATAAAGAATGATAAATCTGTGTCATTTACACTCAAATGGATGTACCTGGAGGACATACTCATAAGTGAAATAAAAGGACTCAGATGAGTAAATACCACATATTTTTATATGAAAAATTGGTGTAAATGAACACCAAAATGTATGGTAGATAACGTGCAATAGAAAAAAAATGTGTGAAAAGGGAAAGAGTGGGGAGGGGAAAGTAAAGAAGGGAAAGAAAAATTTTGATAGTAGAAAAAGCAAACAAAGCTTATTTATATAGAGGGAAAAAAGAAAGCTTTACATTGGGCTTGTAGGGAGGGCAGGGGAAAGGGGAAAAATGAGAATCAAGATGTGTCATGTACAGGTACAAATTAGCAACGTTGAGTTAATTATAATGTATTATAAAATGTACGAATGAAGTCCATTTTTAAAAGCCATTTGAGAAAATTAAAGGCTTCTTTATGATAAAAAATAATCTGAACAAATTAGGTATGAAAAGAATGTGTCTACACATAGTACATGCTGCATAAGACAAAATCAGAGCTAGTATCATACTCAGTGGGGAAAATTTAAAGTTTTTCTGCTAAAGTTTGGAACAAGACAAGGATGCCCCCTATTTCCACTTCTATTCAGTATAGTACTGGAGATTTCAGCTAAAATAATTACAGAGAAAAATAAATATACAACCGAATTAGAAAACAAATAATTGAGTAGTCACTGTTGGCTGACATGGTTTATTCTTTTAAATTTATATAAATTCATCTTAACAATCATTAAAAATATATAAAATGAATGTTCAGGATATTTTTAAACACTGAAATTTTTACACATTTTGAAATATTTAAATCAAATTAAATATCTGTATCCTCAAACATTTATCATTTATTTGAAATAAAATCTCAAATCCTTTCTTCTGGCTTTTCAAAATATATAGTACATTATCTCAAATGTCACCTGTGTTGTGATGGTGTACCTTATATTCCATGGTATACCATACCCTTTGATGAGTGTTTTTTCGTTCCACTCTACCTCTTCCTCTCCATAGCCCCTGGTAACCACCATTCTGTAAGGGCAACTTTAAATTCTGTAAGGGCAACTTTTTAGTCTACATATTAATGGTATTGTACAGTACTTGTCTTTCTGTGCCTGACAAATTTCACTGGGCAGAGTAATCTCGACTTCTGTTGATATTGTTGTAAATGGTAGAGTTTCATTTTTTCTTTATGGATGAATATTATTCCATTGTACATATAGGCTACATTTTCTTTTTTATTTTTGTACCAGGGATTGATACCAGTACCCTGGGCTTGTTAGGCAGGCATGGCACCACCAAGCTAAATGCTGGGCCTCAGGCCACATTTCTTTTAGACGTGATCTCAGACATAGTGCCCACCCCCATCTATAAAGAGTGCCTTTCAAGACCTCCAGTAAATGCTTAAATCTACAAATATTACTTAACTTCATATATGACATGCTTTTTCCTATACATAACTTCCTAAGCTTAAAATTCAATCTATAAATTATGCAAATAAGTTAACAATAATAATATAAAACAATTAAAGCAATACATCACTATAAAATTATGTATGCTCTTTTTCCTCCTGAAAATATATTAATTCTTTATTATATTTGTATTTCCAGGTCTCAGTTGAGCATAAGTAACTGAAACCACACAAAACTGAAGGACTATACAGATAAGAAAGACTACTGTATAGAAATCATAGAGTGCATAAAATGCTGTTAAAACTAATAAATGAAATTAGTAGGCTACAGGATAAAAAAATAAAATATAAAAATCACTAGCCTTGCTATATTCTAACATTGAATCATCTGAAAAAGAATTCAATTAAGTAGTTATAAAGATAAAATATAATATGTATGAATACTTTTTACCATGGGGTAAAAAAATCTGTATACTGAAAATTATGAAGAAAAATGTAGAAAGACATCCCACGTTCATAAATTTGAACATTTAAAATTGTTTAAATGCCCATTATACTCAAAATGACCTGAAAAGTTAGCACTGTCTCTAAAATATCAATGACATTCTTCACATGAATTTTTTAAAAGTCTCAAAATTCATGTGAAACTGTAAAGACCCCAAGTAGTCAAAGCTCTCTTGAACAAAATTATCAAAGATACAGGCATCATAATAGACAACATCAAAATATATTACAAGATATGTTACATAGATCACATTAGTGACATAAAAAAAACACATAGACAAATGGAGTTTAGAAATAAATTCATGGATTTACAGCCAACTGAATTTTAACAAGGGCATACAGTAAGGAAAGGACAATCTGATCAATAAATGGGGTTTCAAAAACTGGATATACACATGAAGAATTAAATTAGACCTTTAACTCACACTGTCTACAAAAATCAACTATAGTTAGGGACTTAAATGTAACACTCCAAATTTTGAAACCACTGGGAAAAATCATAGAAGGAAAGCTGTATGACATTGGTCAGAGCAATGACCTCAAAAGCATGGGTGATAAAAGCAAAAGTAGACATGAATGAGATTGCATTAAACTAAAAGATTTCTGAGAAATGTCTGTTCATTTGAGATGCCCACTTTTGAACTAGCTCTTTACATTTGGGAGATCTGATATTTTTAAGTTCTTTATATTTTCTAGATAGTAGTCCTTTGAAGAACACCTGGTAAATTGTTTCCCACACTGTAGGTTGTCTTTTTGCTCTGTGGGCAGTTTACTCTTGCTGTGCAGAGGATTTTTAATAAGATGAGACCCCAATTGTTGATTCCTTGCGGTAATTTACATGCCTCCGAGCTTTTGTTCATAAACTTTTTCCTACACCAGTGTCTTCACGAGTTCTACCTAACGTATCTTCTAGCAGGTTTAGTATTTCTGTTTTCATATTTAATTCTTTTATCCACTGTGATTTTAGTTCAGTGCATGATGAGAGACATAGGTCTTGTTTAACTTTTGGCAGGTTGAAACCCAGTTTTTCCAGCATCACTTATTAAACAGTTTATCTTTCATCCATTGAGGGTGTTTGGCTCCTCTGTCACAGATGAAGTGGCTTAGTATGTCTGGAGTTAATTCTGAATCTTCTGATATGTTTCACTAAAGAAATAGAAGCAGCAAGTGAACATTATTAAAAACTGTTTAACATCACTGGTCAGTCTAGAGATGCAGATGAAAATAACACTGAGATTCCATCCCACACCAGAAAGAATGGCTGCTCTCAAGAAATCAGCCAATAACAAATGCCAACGGAGCAATAGGGAGAAAAGAACGCTTCTCCACTGTTGGTGAGAATGTAGTGTTGCCACCACTGTGGAAATCAGTGTGGAGATTCCTCATTGCACTATGATTAGAGGACCCATTTGACTCTGCTATTTCCCTGCTGGTAGGTTTCTAAAAGAATTAAAAGAATCACATCACAGGAACATATGTATGCCTGTGTTTACAGCAGCACAGTTTATAATGGCTAAATCTTGGAAACAGCCCAAAGGTCTATCAACTGGTGACTGGCTAAAGAAGATGCATTTTTTAAAAAATAGACTACTACTCAGGAAAAAAGAATGCTAAACCTCACTCATTTATAATTAAATGGATATACCTTGAGGCCATATTCATAAGTGAAATACATAGGACACATATTTGTAAATACTGAAACATTTCTGTAGTAGGGGAAACTGAAACTGTAAATGAAAACCAAAAGGTATAATAGATATTGTAAAATAGGAAGAAAATGTTCAAAGGGAAAGAGTAACTAGGGAGGGAAGGCAGGGGAAAGGAAAGAAGGGAATAGAGAAGTTGAAGATAAGGAAAATAGAAACAAAACATGTACACAGGGGGAAAAGGAGGTTATGGGAATGGGAAGAAATGAAAATTAAGATATATCATGTACAGGTGCATATTCTCAATGATGAATGTGATCACAAATTTCACCCATAATGTACCAAAAAAACCTCACTAAATTAAAAAAGATGGATCCAAGAATAGAGACTTTTCATCAAAAATAAAAATAAACTAAAAGATTTCTGCAGAGCAAAGGGACAATCAACAGAATGAAAACGCAGCATACAGAATCAGAGAAAATATTTCCAAACCATCATCTGATGAAAGTCATCTGATCCAAAATATGCATCTAAAGTGGATACACCTTGAGACTTTAATGCTAATTGAAATAAATCAGGCGCGGAAGTTTAAATGTCACATGATTTATTCCTATGTGAGAAACTCAAAATATAAATATAGAACAAAGTAAAAGATAGTAGAAAGCAGAGAGATGCTTCGCAAAAGAGAAAGGGACCAAGAGATGGAAGAAAGGAAGAAAGGGATAGTTTTAAGATGTGTTCTGTATGTGTGCCAGTTCCCCACTAAGAATGCACATTATTAAATAGGTGGTGGAGAAACTGATGGGATCTGTCTCTGAGGATACCAGAATTGTGGGAGCAGGCAAAGATAAAGAGCATTAAGTGTGGAATTCTGCGAAATACTCATATTCCAGAGACCTGAGAAGGAATGATCTGCTAAAGAAATAAGGGGCAACCAGAAAGATTGGAAAAAATCATTAGAGAGGAGAAATGGAGTGGTGGGTCTCACAGTAGTAGAGAGACCACTTGTTTCGTATAATTTTCTCAGGAGTATACATTGTTGTCTCTTGCAGGTCATGTAACATATGTTATTAGAGAATCCATACAGGAACAAAAGAAAATCCAGTGATTTTTATTAAGCTAAACAGACTTCTTCAAAAATGTAAAGCAATGCCACTCTTCAAACTATTTTTAGTTTTCCAAAGTATAATTATCATAAATATGTCATTTATTCAATAAATACTAATGAATATGAATGCTCTGAAAATAGTTGGATTTTTTAGGGAATAGTGGTAGGAACAGAGATCACAACATACTTGATATGCTCAGTATGGATATACTTTTTTTCCTAACTGTCATGGAAACCATGAATTTTTTTAAATATCTTTAATATTTGATGCTGATGACAAATACAGTCTGCTGATACTTACATAGTTGAAAAGTCAGATACCAGTGAGCCTTGTAGAACTATGTGATTTATTGGTGGTGAAAGATCTTATGGCAGTGGAAAAATATGTAAGCACTAGCATATTTAGAGCTATTCTGGATCACGATAGCACATGCTCAAATATTACCATATAGGACATTACAGTGATAACACTAGTTAAGATTCATAAACGTAAGAGGCTGTGGGAGTATATCAAAGTCAGATGGAACAACTAGATCCTTTCTCTATCCTGCCCAAGACACAGTTTGTGCCAAGAATGAACAAAACCCAAAGTCTCAGTAATAACTTTAGTTTCTCTTTCACTCTGCCATTATGTTTTCAGTGTGGTTTCCCTGACCAAATATAGCCCGAGGATTAGTTAACCTAAAACTCTTGCTGTTAGCAAACAAATTATTTTTTAATGAGTAAAATAGTAAATGTAGAGCCTATCAAAAGTGAAGGAAGTCTGTATTTTATAGATGACGCTTTCAAAAAATGATGAAATGAAAATGAAATCCACTCATAGAGACATTGACCTAAAAGGAACATAATTTATAACTAGCGTGTATAGCAAACAAAACATCGTAGTCTTATTTTGATAGCCAATTATAATGTGCACTCTGTTAGCGATTTGAGTAAGCAAGAAAGAAATAAAAATATATATGATATTCCTTGATTATCACAGTAGTAATTTTGCTGATGAGGCTAAGGTCATGAGCTCAGTTACAATTTCAACCCATTAGCTGTGTTCTGTTGCACCAGTAAAGGTCACAGTAGCAATCTTGCTTTGTGCTATCCTCCCCAAATCAGGAGCCTAGTCTTGCCTTCTAGTCCATAAGGAAACTGAACTCAAAGATGAGTCTGGTGAACTAGACAGGGCTGAACTGTCATGCACAGAATGTATTAAGTTCTATCATAAATTAAGGACTTAAGTTTACATTTGATGTGAAAGCTGCAGTTTATATGAAATTTCAGATTTCTCTTCAGAAGTAGAAAGATCTGGGGTCACCCAGACCCTGCATTCATCCATTTGCTCAGAGGTTTATTGAGTACCTAATAAGTGGCAAGCATTATTCTAATCTATGATGTAACAAAGACAATATGATGATCACTGACTGGCACCAAATAGGGGCTGCTCCCTAAGGGACTCTGAATATCTAACCCACCTTCATTACTTCTTTATATTTTCTGTCGTGCTCCTCCCTGCTTCCCTACACTTGCACCCATGTGCTGTTATTCACGCTGAAGTACACTTGGCTATGGCAAGGTTAAAAATATTATATCTTGTTAAGTTGTGTGTGTTTTATCAGAAGACTAAATCGTAAACCAAGAATGACAAAAATGTCTAAAACTGATGTCATCATTTCCCCATCTCACAACCATAGAATATATTAGTAATCGAATGCAAGAAACATAACTTTCTGCTGAGGCCTGGATTCTGTAATTAGAGTTGGGTCAGAAGTTCAAATATATTTCCAATCACTACTTTAAATCAAAAGAAATTCACTGTGAATTTGCAAGCCTTTGAAATCTAGGTGGAGGAATTAAATGAAGAGCATGCAGTAAATACATGTGAAGATAAAGCATAGTACTAGGAAATCTGGCTGTATTCACAGTTACAAACCATGACCCAGAGGACTAATAATATCACACATAACCTACTTCAGTAGCATTCCCTAGGACACAAAGAATTCCACAGACTTTACGTTACACATAAGTAGAAAAATAAACACTCAAATTGAGTGCAATTAGCTCTCCACCTGTGCCAGCATGGTTAGTGAAACTACATAGAAAAGACAGGCTAAGAGTTGGGGCCCAACTGTAGCACAATGGGTTAAATAATTCCTGGTAAGAATTCTCATCTTTGGTGAGCAGATCCTGAGAACAGGTCTCCAACTGGACATGTAAGGGCACTGACTCCTGAAAATCTAAAGAAATTGTACTTTCAAAGGTGCAGCACTAGAGTTAGTGTCCTAGAGAAGGCATAGCTAGGGTTACAGGGGTAGTACTTCAAAGAGTTGTCTGTTGAGAGCTTCAGAATGGAGAGAAAGAATTGAGCAATAGGCAGCATTTCAGAATCCTGCGGAAATAAAAGTAAATCAAAAAATCATGAGCCAATCACTCTTCCTAAATAAAAAGCATCATTGATTTTTTTTAAAAAAATGCAATTAAATAAGAACTAGAAAGTTGAGTAACCTAGTAAGTCACCCAAAATTCGACATCTGTATTTGTACAGCTCTTATTGCTGGCTCAGGAAAATAAAAGTATTTCAGAATGAATACAAAAGCCAGATAACATCCTAGCAAAGTCTGTAAGAAGGAAATAAACAATAAAATTCAGTTATTTCAACTGATTAGAAACCTTTCCAAGAAGCAACCCCAAAGCAGAAAAAAGCAATAAAACATTTTAATCTTAATAAAGAATCTTTAAGCAAACATTGAAGAATATGAAAAATGTTCAAACAATAAATCTTAAAACATGAAACACAAGTTGCTTAATGCAGGAAACACTGAAGCAAGATAAAACCATCTTAAAAATGAAGATTATATTAAATGCAAAACAAAGGAGAAAAGACTTAAAAATATAATGAGATTTTTATGATGAAAGCCCATAGATTAGCAGGAATGATGAATGTGGGGTTAAAAAAAAGGAGAGAAAATATTGATATTGAAGCAAGACATAAAAATAATAATTGCAATTCCAAAAGATGAAGTAGAATATTGAAAATTTACAGTTGAAGAAAGCTTATGAAAGACTTGATCATGAATATTGAAGAGAATTATCTTTCACCTTATAAGTTGATTTTAAATCATCTACTGAAAGGAAAATGTTCTTAAAATCGCTCATAAAGTAAAACAGTACTATACAGTTCACAAAAATATGCCTGAAATAAGAAGAATGAGAAACAGGTAAAAGTTAAAGGATTTTTCAGGAGGCAAAGTTTAACTCTAGTTTTAAAAATTAAGCACAGAGCAAAGGGTAGTATATACTTACAAAATTGTCCTCCAAACCACCTTTGTAAAAGAGAAAGTGAAAATAAATGCAAATAAATTATTAAAATATGTGAGGAGAAATAAAATTACAGAAGTAATGCAAAAATTCAACTAGCTACTCTCACTTAAATATGTCATGTGAATAAAACTTCATAAATCTATAAAGATCTAAAGAAAGCAAAATCCATAAGATAGATCTTGCAGCCATGTACTGAACTTAACTCCCTAATAATAAAGTATATACCTTCTTTTCAAGGTTTGGCAAAACATTCACAAAAGAGAGCTTCAGTGAGATTCCTAAATTTCAAGTAACATAAACACCATTCCCAATTTATGGAGAAATGAGAAGATTTAAAAATCGAAAGAACCTTTCCACCTGGAAATGTTTGAAATTTTGAAAAGTATTATATAAAATGAAATAAAATGTAAAAACACAAAATTTTAAAGAAATAATAAACATCATATGTCAAAATTCAATATTTAAAAGGAAAGAGGGTGTAGGTGGTAAATAATGAGGGGGAAAAAGAATGTGACAGTAATAAAGAAAAAAGGAAACAAAGATTATTTATATAGTGGGTGGGGGTTGCAGGGTGGGGGAAAGGGGAAAAATGAGAATCAAATTTTGTCATATTCTGATACAAACTCTCAATGTTGAATGCGATGATGAGGTGTATTCATAATGTACCAATAAAGATTTAAATTTTTTTAAAAATTCCTGGAATAGTACCCAGTGAAAGAGATAGGTCTAGCTTTAGTCTTTGGCAGGTTAAAACCCAGTTTTTCCAGCACCATTTGTTGAAGAGGCCATCTTTCCTCTACAGAGGATGTTTGGCTCCTTAGTGTATCTGGAGTTGTTTCTGGGTCTTCTAATCTACTCCACTGGTCCTTGGGTCTGGTACTTTGCCAGTACCATGCAGTTTTTATCATAGAGGCTTTGTAATATAGTTTCAAATTGGGACTCGTAATACCCCCCGCCATGTCCTTGTTGCTTACAAATGCTTTTGTTATTCTAGGTCTTTTGTGACTCCAAATGAACATTTAGATTATTTTCTCTAAACCTGTGAAGTATGGTGTTGAGATTTCAATCAGAATTGCATTGAATCTGTATAGTAGTTGCAGGAGTATAGCCACTTTGACAATGTTGGTTCTTCCTACTTATGAACAAGGGATGTCTTTCCATTTTCTGATATCCTCTTCAATCTTCTTTTGAAGAGAGCTATAGTTTTCAGAGTACAGATCTTTCGCCTCCTTTGTTAGACTGATTCCTAGATATATAATGCACTTATGATATAATAATAGTTTAAGTTCTTCCTTACTGCCCATCAACTGGAGAATGGACAAAGAGGATATGTTGTTTTTTAATGTAAAATGGAGTATTACTCTGTCGTAAAGAATGTTTGAGTTATTTATATTCAAATGGTCATACCTTGAGGACACACTCAAAAGTGAAATAAATTAGTCACAGATGTGTGAATGCAATATCTTTCCTACAGTATGAGACTCTTAAGATGCAAATGAGTTCGAGAATGTATGACAGATATTGAAAAATGGATAGTATTTAAACAGAGAAGGGTAGAAGTAAGTAATGGGGGGAAAGAAAAATTTGACATTTTTATAAAAAAGAAAGCAAGCATACGTATATATGGAAAGAGAGGGTTTAGGGTGGGTAGAGGACTGGGTAAAAATGAGAATTAGCTCATGTCATACATTGGTACAAATTCCCGGTGTTGAATGTGTTCATAATGTATATATGAAAGGTACAAATAAAGAATTCAATTTTTTTTAAAAAAAGTGAATATGAACTTGAACAGGAATTACATGCAAGTTTGATAATAGCTGTGTTAAGAACTAGCAAGGCCTCATGAGGCTTTAGGAGGACATCCAAACACAAGCCACAACAGAAAGCCAACTCTTACTGGCTCAAGGAAGGAAGAAGAAGCACAGAAAAATAAAAGAGAACCTATTTCTTATTGAAATATGTTGAACTCCAAGAAAAATTTATCAAAACATATGACAAGTCTTCTCTTTCTAAGCATTCTTGACAGTGCCTGGAAACCAAGGCTTTATTTTCCTTTATCTTCTAACACTCTGCATCAATTGGGCCAACTTGGGTCACCTTACCCTATGAGCAGTCTGGAGGCTCTATGGCCTGGCAGACCATACACTGAACACTTTAGAAATTACTCCCTGAGTAATTTGTACTCAGGGCCGGGATTTGGCTCAGTGGTTCCGGCGCCTCTCTTGCAAGCACAAGGACCTGGGTTCGATCTCCGGTAACCACATACCATACTGGGCGTGGAGACTCACGCCAACAGCAACCAGTACCACATACCACAGTGCCGGGCGTGGTGGCTCACGCCTGTCATCCCAGCACTCGGGAGGCAGAGGCAGGAGGATTGCTGTGATGAGTTTAAGGCTGAGCCCAGGGCCAGCCTGAACTACAAAGCGAGACCCTGTCTCCAAAAAAAAGAAAAAGAAATTACTCCCTGAGATGAGCAGGAATGATTCCCAAATGTAATTTTTCCTCAATTTCTATTATAAATAATTTTATAAGATAATATGTTGGATTTCTGTTGTGGCCTGAATCTCGATTTCCCCTAAGTCCCATGGAGTCTTTTTCGAAGGTGTCTGCATCTGGAATGTGTGATGGTGGAATTAAAGACGTGGTTACTGAACCACTACGTGTGAGTGACTGGTTTGCCACCACCCTAATCGTGGAAAAGGTCAGGAAGATACTGTGCCGGTCCCTGTTGCTTTTGCTTCCATGTGGGCGCCACCAGTTGTCTCTCCTCTGCTGCTGCCATGCGCCGCTCTGCCTTCGCACATGCCAATGACGGACCAAACCCTGTACAAGTGGTGAGCTGAGGCTACATTTGCACTTTAAAAAAAGTTCTAGAATAGATTTTAGCCATTTATAATAAGAAAATTCATGTCAGTAAAATGAAAGGAAAAGCTAAAATCAAACTAAAAACTCAAGAAAAGAAATGATGGTTCCATTTGACCCGGCCATTGCCCTGCTAGGTATATACACACAAGAATTAAAAGACTCTTATCACAGTGACATATGTGCACCCATGTTTATAGCAGCCCAGTTTGTGATTGCTACATCTTGGAAACAACCCAAGTGTCCATCAACTGGAGACTGGATAAAAAAGCTGTGGTTCTTCTACAGAATGGAGTACTA
>PVIR01037730.1:0-14945 GCA_004026965.1 Petromus typicus | reverse complement strand
TAATGCTGGTGAGACCTGCCTTTCAGTAGGATTGCGGGGTGGCCAGAGGAGGAGCTGATGGCTAATGCTCACCCCGGAGTCTTGGTGAAAAGTGACATTGGTTGGACTAGCACGGCAGAGGACGTGCGGATGCAGAGAAGTGGCAGCTGCCATGGGGGGTGCAGGAAGAGGGCAGGACGTGTGGCTCAATGGCACTGTTCTTGCCTGGGGGAGTATAAGGTTTTGGAAGGGGCTGGAGGAGTTGTGTTTCACGCCAGGTTTAATTTGAACTGAGTGTTGTTTACTGATACAAGGAAGAACGAGCTGGGGCGGTAGAGTGAGTAATTAATGTAATAGGGTCCCTGTTAGCTATGTCCACCTGGAGCGAGCTGTTCATAACGAGGTAGATGTCTGGGAGCACTGTGAGGGTCTGGATTGGGGGAATACATTTGGGAATCACGCACATATAAATGATATTTCAAGCCAGGAGACAGAAAATGATCAGGAAAAGCCTACAGATGTATGTGTGACAGTGTAGGTCCGAAGCAGTGTTTACGGCTTTACTTCTGCGGAGAATTTCCACTTACTTTGCTAACACAGACCTGCGTCTGCCCTGACTGCCTTGGGGGTGGGGAAGCACCCACTTTCCCCACTCCGTGGCTGCTGCGTAGAAACATCAATGGAGAGCAATTGCAGCAGACAGTGGCCTTTCACCGACCTGGGCACAGGCGTCCCTCGTCCCTGACTGTCCCGAGAGCGTCTGTGTGGGGGGCCCAGACTTGAGAAGGTTCATGGCACAGCAATCAGCTCTTCATGAAGTATAGATAGGTGGTGAAAAAAGAAGTTGCAGTTGAGACGCCGAAACTGGGATCACTCACTAGCTGATCCAGTTCCACATTGCTCCTGATAAAGACAAAATTTTGGGGGTATTGTGCACTCTCTGAGTTACTTTCAATAGAATTATACATTTTACATCTCAGAATTCCAAGTATAAAAGGTGCCTGAGGGCAAAAGTTGAAGATTAGATGGAAATTAACCACGGATAAGAACTGGAAATAGTTCAAATATCCATCAGTAAGACGACAGGTCAACAACTGTGGGACAGTTATTCATTGGACAACATGAATTCACTGGACAACAATACATTGAATGTATTGAATATCAAAACGTTTTGTTAAGTGAAAGAACCCAGATACAAAAGAATATATATGGTGTAGGGGCTGATGATTTAACTCTGGTTCTGGTGCCTGTCTTGCAAGCGCAAGGACCCGGGTTCAATCCCCAGTTAACCACATACAATAATGGGCGTGGAGACTCACACCCAGCAGCAGTCAGCACCACATACCACAGTGCTGGGCGTGGTGGCTCATGCTTGTAATCCCAGCACTCTGGGAGGCAGAGGCAGGAGGATTGCTGTGATGTGAGTTTGAGGCTGAGCTTGGGGCCAGCCTGAACCACAAAGCGAGACCCTGTCTCAAACTAAACAAAACAAAAACCAAAACAAACAAAAAAGAATATATATGGTGTGATCTCCCATGAAGCTGAGGAACAGGCAGAGATGAACAGAGCAGGATGTGCAGTGAGGCGGAGCCCGACCAAAGGGAGGCAAGAGGCAATTTTCTGGGCTGATGAAACATTGACTATTGACTAAGATGTTTGTTAAATCGTATATTCTTTAGTCCAATTGGATTTGTACGTTTCACTGTATGTAAGTTTTATCTTAGCAAAACCATAACACCACAGCAGCAAAAACAGTGTGCTGAGGAATTCTGCCCACATGATTATAGGTTATCTTTCTTTTTATCCCTTCCGATGCAAAATGCCTGAATTTTCAACTCTTAGCTAAGTCTTCACTCTAAGGTCTCTTCTGATGATGGCTGCTTAATGTGTTGTGCAAACTGGGTGCTTTAAGTAGTAAAGGGAATGCAGTTGTAAATTCCCCTGGACAGCAGGTCAAACCTATAACTGTTTCTGTTTCTGTAGTGGCCGTGTCAGGGGCTGCACTGCAGGCCCAGCCAAAGGCAGGTGGCAGTACGGCCAGTATAGCCCGGGGAGAGCAGCCCTGCCCACCTTATGGGAAGGTGGTTAAGGGGAGCAGGGCCCAGCCAGGTCAGAGGGAAAAGTGGGGAACAAATGGGGTAAAGGGAGATGTGTTACTCTAAATTGCGATTAATAAACTTTAAAAAAAGTATTTTTTTACTGTTTCAGAAGTTAAGTCATATTGCTTTCTTTGTTCCTTTGAAACAGGAGATAGTAGATAGCCCCTTCCAGACATGGAGGACGGGAAGCCCGTGTGGGCACCACACCCAACAGATGGATTTCAGATGGGCAGCATCGTGGATATCGGCCCCGACAGCCTGACAATTGAGCCCTTGAACCAAAAAGGCAAGGTGAGTTTCTCAGCAAGATTTCAAGATGTGGTTCTTTTTTAAAAGCGGTATATTTTTAAAAGAGATACCTGTTTCCCTTCTTAGAGAACTAAGATATTCCTGGCAGAGTGAAGAGGAAAAAAATTATCCTCTTGATCTTAGTACTCTATTGACTTTTTTGGTTAAAATCAGAAGTATATACCCTAAGGGAAAAATGGTGCGTTGTACGAAGTCAGACAGACTTATTGAGCCTGTCACAGTCATATTGTTAAGTAGTTACGTGTTGACGCCCAGACAGACAACACATTCCTTGTGCAGTGTTGCTGAGATTACTGGTTTAACTGTGAGGTACTCAAAATGTTGTAAAGCAAAAATATGAAAAGTGAATGGTGCTATGTAATCCGGGTTTGCTTTTTTGCTTGGCCTTTCCAAGTCTTCCCTTTTTTAAAACAGTTTTTATCAAGCTTGTTAGCCTGATACTTGAACAAATGTTTCTTTCGAGTAAAACCACTAAGTCTTAAACTTCATCGATCACTATTTTTGTGATAATGTACCCTAAGAGTATGCTTTAATTCTGCATAGATGCGCTTTATTTCTTTTTGTGCTCAGGCACTGCCTGGGAGTGACCAGCACTTGTGAACTGCTCCAGAGCCCGAGTCCATCGTGAATCCCGTTTCAGTCTCAGTGAGGATGGGCAGAGTCTGTTTTCATAGGACAGCTTTGCCATTTTCAGTTTAACAAATATTCCTGTTAAACATGTCTTCTGCCTAAGTTAAACCTGTGGATGTCATTTCTGTTTACTTTATACTCTGCAAGTGTTCATGAATAATTTATATCCTACCGATACACGGTTAACTAATGCCATATGACTACCATCCTTCTGGGAACCTTAGAAAAACAAGGTGGATGTCTCATGAGGTCTTTTCAGAAAGAAAACTATTCTGTTAGTGTAAACAACCCAGGAACCAAAATGCATAATATGTAATGTGCTGAGTTGGAGGAGGCCAATTAAAGGCACCTTCAGGGAAAGAAAGAAAAAGTGTTTCTAGATTTTCCTCTTATTAACAGGCGCTTATTTGTACTTGTGGTGCAGTACATGTTAAAAAATAAAATAATTTTTAGACGTTTAATTGTTTTATGTATTTGAAAACAGTTGCTTTTTATTTAGCATGTTTTGTAATCACAGTAAATCAGAAGGCTACCATGAAATGAAAATTATTTTTCCTGGGTATATTCTATTGTATCTGTGGGTGAGAAAATAATTCAGTTAAAGCATAAGAGACACTTGATTTATGAGGATATGTTTTTCAGTATTTTAAAGTACTTTAAATGGTGCCTTATTAGTATTAACCAGGTGCCTATAGACCCTGTGGTAACAGTTGAAATTATGGAGTAATATAACTTTTATGGCATTGTAGATAATTCTATAAATTAGAGTTATCATTTCCTTTTTTGCAAAAAGCTTATATTTTGAGGATTAATAGATCATAAAGGATTACTTTTAATTTTTGCTTTCCTCCTTTCTGATCAAGATTTTAATAAATGGGCAATTGTCATAATAATTAGATACTTAAAATGATCCATAAGAGAAATAAGATTTTGCTGAGATAGTCCACGGTCTAGAGATGATCAACTTTAAATAGCCTATGACATGTTGATGAGGTGGACAAGTCACTGGGGGAGAAGGGTCAGCGCTCATGGGGAGACCTCCCTGATGGCATCAGGGCCTTTCACAGTTTTCGTCTGTGCCCTACAGTAAGAAAGACTTTACTTTGTGTTAGGATTGTGTATTGTGTATGTTTGAATCTGTGAGAAATACATCTATGTGTCCACAGTGCTACAGTGTATAGTGTGTGTGTGTGTGTGTATCATGAGCAAAATGGTTACTCAAATGAAATGTGCTCGGCACATGCAGTGTCTGTTAAAATGCTATCTTGACTGTCTGGATGGGTTTTGTGTCCCTTGTGTGCATGCAGCACACTGGCCGTCAGGTCGGAGCCCAGATCCTGAGGCCCGTAAGGGCTGCATTTCCTTTCCCTTGACTGCCTCGCCGGGGTTCTGCTCTTGCCGGTCTGCAGCTTCTCCTTGATAGTCTTGCTTGCCCCGGTGTCTGTTTCTTCGCTCTTTTCCTTTTCCTGTGCACGTCTATCAGAGCTGGTGTTGGGTGCTGTGTCTCTGCCCACCGTTTTTGCTTCGCCTGGTGTGGAGCTTTCTGTAGCTCTGTGTTTAGCAGATGCTGATTTACCTAAGACTGAGATCATCTTTGTGGAAATTTTCCACAGATATCAAATCTTTCTCTCTCTCTCTCTCTCATGAAACAGAATTAAGTGTTGCTCCTGTTTTCCTTTGAGGAGAAGCGTAGCTCCTGGCTCCCTGCAGTCCTGTTCATGCACGTCTCCCCTCCCACTGAGGGCTCTCGAGTGCTTTATTTGCAGGGTCTGTTGTCAGTGCTTGATGTGCTGTATTTTCTGTGGGTTGGTGTTGTACCCTAGGTGATCAATGTGCTCTAGTACTGGATCTTCTTTGGTAGGAGGAGAAATCCTCCTCCCTTCAAAAGTTGTCAGGAGGAAGCAGATGTTTTTCTTGGAGAAGAGAGAAAATGAGGGTTATAGGTAGTCTGAGGGCTGTAGATGTAGGAAGAGAAACTTCTTTTGGAACATGTTTCAGTGTGCTCTTAACTTTGTAGTAACTCTTTGTCACGGCCCTCCTCTGAGCTTCTTCCCTCATGTTGTAACTTCCTGGGGTCTTTTGTACTTGGCATAGGTCCTACCAGGCTGGACCCCAACCCTGAAATGAGGAGCATCTTGGTTGTTATGGTCATAGCTATGACAGGTGGGACTGTTCTCTGATGTTAGCAGTAACTTTGGAGTGATTTTCTATAGACTCCTGTGAAAAGTTGGGGATTGTTTTCTGTTGTCATTCGTATGCTTACTGTGCATTATGCATTATTTCACATTTGTGCTCTCTTCTCCGAACTTTTCCACATTTATAGTATTAAGAACATATGTACTAGGATCGAAATGATTAGCTTCCAAAGTTTTTAGAGGTTAATAGTCTTCTAAATTGAGCATGACGTAACATTGAGGTAGTACTTACAGCCCAGATTTTACTCTGTAAACTACAATGATAGCTTGTGTTACGCAGTATTCTTGCATGCATCCGTATATACATTCTCACATGCGCAGAGACCTGCTGCTGCTATTATTATTTTTGGTGGAAGAGAACAAACCCAGGGTCTTGCACATGCAGAGTGCACACTTACTACTCTACAAGTATTATTTTGAAATAATCAGACCATTTTTCCTTAGAGGTTTATCTGATATGTATGGAAACTTTAATCACAAGTGTAACTGTAATTGTTTAGAGGTATAAATTTATACGTAACTATTAGAATGGCAAGGGTTAAAGTTTAATTCTCTTTTGATATGGTTTGAGATATTTGTTTTCCCTTACCAGATGCTATCTTCCTTCTGCCGTCTACCATAGAATTTAAGTAGTGAATTTAGTGCAGATTTATTTATGGATATTTTGTCGAACCAAATATTTTCTGATGCTGTTTATACTTCTGACATATTTTTGTACAAGAATTTGTTTTATTTATATATTAAAATCAATGTTTTACTACATTTAATTGAATACTACTTTTTGCTTTTTAAAAACAAAATAGCTGTATATACAAGCATGAAACTTTTTGTTTCAAACAGAGCTGTTGACTAGTATGCCCCTGTAGAGGTTAACGTGACTGTGTCACTGGCGGCAGAGCTGGGAAACTTATTTACTGAGTTCTGTCACTGACTTAGGTCCTCAGTCACAGTGGAAACTATTTTGGGGCAAAGGTACCTGTTTTGGGGTTAAGGCCTTGTTAGATAATAGCATCTGTACTGAATGTTAACAGAAAATATATTGCCACTAGCATAATGTATTCAATCAATTAAACTCCTCTATTTTTTTTATTGTGGATAAGCTTACGTGTGATAAGTTTTTTTTTTTATTTGTTTGTTAGACATTTTTGGCTCTTATAAACCAAGTGTTCCCGGCAGAAGAAGACAGTAAAAAAGACGTGGAAGATAACTGTAAGTATCAAATTAAAAGTTAGAAGACACTTTCTTTCCAGAACATAAATTAGTGGTTGTGTTACTAGTACATTATACTGGGTCAGAAAAAAAGGGAGCCTTTTGATATGAAGAGTGATGATCATGGAGGAAGAGCTGAAATGCATTTTTATCTCAGGTATATGCTTTGGTGAGAGTGTCTTGATTGTACCTCAGTGTTATTTCAGTTGAGTACAAGTGGTGAACGGTAATAATTTACCTCAAGGCTTGAGCTGAAGCTCTCCTGTTAACAGTCTTGAGTGTTAATTTGAATCTTATCTAGAGTCAAGTGATTTTTACAGCAGTGTCTATGGTTCAGTAATTTGGGAGTGGAGTCAGTAGGAGTCATCTGACATTTTATTTCAGAATATTATATTAAAATAGGACATCAGCTTTGGGCGTGTGGTGCATACCTGTAATCCTGGCCTTCTGGGAGGCTGAGGCAGGAAAATTGCAGGTTCAAGCCCAGTCGGAATGACTTAATGGCTTAGTGAGCAAGACCTTGTCTCAGAATAAAAGAGTTCAAAAATTGGCTCGATTGAAAGGCACCGGCCTTAATCCTGTGCACCACCAAACAAAACAAGACACACCGAAACAAAACAGTGTCAATTCAGTTTATAAATACCTTGGCATGTTTGGTGAAAAAAAACTTTACCCAGTATATAGGCTATGATTATTGTTACATTTTCTACCTTAAGAAGTGATCACATTTCAGTTTTTTAGGGGGAGGCGTTTTCCTTTTTTGTTTGTTTGTTATTCTAACAAAAAAACCTGAGAAAATCAAATCAGAAAGAAGAAAGTTTTCTTTTGACTCAGAGGTTTGGAGGTTTTGGTCTGTCCTCTGGGGACTGTCCTCACCAAGGGCTGTGGCGGGGCAGGATCTCCAGGGCCATGTGTGGCTGGCGAGGTTGCTCAGTCCTGGCAGCTCAGAAGTGGGAGGAGCTGCTTTCCACCCAGTCCAGCTCTGCCTTCCCCTCGCTTCCAGCTGTGGACTGAATCGGGGCCTTTGCACAAGCTACTTCCCTTGTCCACCCCCTTTGAACTTTTTTCTTTTGAGATGGGGTCTCACTGAGTTCCCCAAGTTAGGCTTAAACTTGTGATCTTCCTGCCTCAGCCATCCAGAGCGCTGGATATGCTTCAGCCCAAACTGTGGGAGGGGAAGAGTACAAAAACATCATGTCCAGTCGTCCTGGTGTCCGACACTAAAAACTCTGTGTTTCCAGCAAAAAGATAAGACAGTGGAACAGAGTTCTGGTTGATTTTCACCAGTGTTCGCAGTGAGGGAGCCTGTAAAGCCCTTATCTGTACTAAGGCATTGGTGGAGGGTTTGGTCTTGAGAAAGCTCTGGGCTGTAGGAAGGAAGGCCTCAGCATGCTTATGTGCTTGTGGACAGCCTACCTCTCTTCTGATATTCTCATCCATAAAGTGAGAGTACTGATGTTAGTATTATTATTATACTTAAGTATTATGAAACCCTTCATAAGTGCAGCTTTGGTTGATTTTGGAAGGAAGATTTTTCTACCCGAAGTCCTTCTTTTGTCAGTCTTGCTATAATCCTTATGGAGCTGTCTGAATGACACAGTGGCACTGTCCCTTAGGGTCTCAGGTATATGCTTTCTCTGTTCTTTTTTTTTGAGACAGAGTCTTACTTTGTGGTTCAGGCTGGCCTTGAGCTCGGCCTCAAACTCACATCACAGCAGTCCTCCTGCCTCTGCCTCCCGAGTGCTGGGATTACAGGCGTGAGCCACCATGCCCGGCACTGTGGTATGTGGTACTGGTTGCGGCTGGGGTGAGTCTCCACACCCAGTATTGTATGTGGTTACTGGGATCGAGACCAGGTCTTTGCGCTTGCAAGACAGGCGCCAGAGCCACTGAGCTAAATCCCTGGCCCCCCTTTCTCTGTTCTGAACTGTGTAAGAAGATTCAGTTCAAACTGAAGTATATATTGTCTTTAGGTGACACACACCTATGATCTCAGCACTTGAGAGACTGAGGCAGGAGGATCTCTGCAATTTTGAGGCCAGCTTGGGCTCTGCAGTGAGTTCAAGACTGTCCTGAACTGTACAGTGAGACCTTGAACAAAAAAATATCCTTTGGTGGTATTGTAACAATATAGAAAAATTCCTTGCTTGTTACTAGCTGCAGGTTTTGTAGGAACGGGCCTGTTGGTTTTGCCCTTTTTATTTGATCTATGGGCATTAAGACCAGAATAAAAAAAAAAACTCATGGATATAACATCAATAATTAAAAAGATAATAATGACTTATTTTTATGCCAATTTTGAACTACTGTTGCTTATATGATACTCAATGTTCTTCCCAAATTACAAGCTGTTAGATAGTAAGAATAAGTATAGAGTATAAAATTGCTGAGGATCCTAACAATTGGCTTATTCATCTTTTTTTCAGTAATGAATGACTTCTATAACAATATAAATCTTGAATTAATTGGCTTCTCTTGTGTTGAAATTATATGTTTCCATTTTTCTTTCAATGAACGAGGGCTGTATTCAATAAACAGGATCTTTAAAATACTGTCAGTTCTCTAGTCAGATTTAATAATGAAGTTATTTACCTGTTCTTGGAAATTCCTGGCATGTTGCGTTTTTATATTACCAGAGCGTTTATAAAGAAACAAATTATGTTTATACTTTTGCTGTCTTTCTTTGGAATATAGTTAAGTGTATAACTAATTAGGCATAAAAGGCAAACAATTCGTATAAAAAGTACATATAAAATAACCAATGCAATAACCCTAGGGGTGGGGCTTAGTACCAGGAGAAAATAGTAGGGAGGAACTGGGTGGGGCAGGAAACTATTTCTTGTATATATATCCCTTATGTATATTCCCAGGTCTCACCTTTGGGAGGTGTAGGAATGTAAGACGTGGGCAAATCGAAGATTAGAAATAATTATCCACTTTTCTCCATGTTCTTATGAAAGTAGAATAGCCTGATGTGTGGTGTGTGGACCCCCACCCCAGCCAAACTGTCAGTGTCGCCGGCAGATACTTTTCCTACTCAGAGACCTGTTTGACCAGTGGGCAGGTGGAGGTGGAATCCAGTGGAGAGGCCCAGCCGTTGCTCCTGTGTCGGGTTACGGGACAGCTCTCTGCAGTGCTGTGAGGTCTTACTTAGAGGACACAGGTCACGTCCCACAGCCAGGGATTTCAGGGGAAAGTAAGAGATGGGGGCGTGGTTCAGCAGAGTGCTTTGAAGAAGGAAACAGCACAGATAAGCCAGATTTCGAGAGAAGAGGGAGGAAGAGGAGTAGGGCAGAAAACGACAGGTGACCAAACCAGGTATCCCTCTGCTGCCTACTCCAGGTTGGAAGTGCAGACCTGGAGTAAGGATTTTCTTTGTTGAGACCTGTGTAGCAAAAGACTCTCGCTTGACAGTGCTGACAAGTGCTGGATTGTCTGTCACACATTCGAGCAGTGTAGATCTACATACAGTATCAGCAAGAGATTCAACACAAGAAATCAATGAATGAAGCACCATCCTGCTCTTGAAGACCTGATGGCCAAAGCCTGACGTGTAAACAGTCCTCTTAATACAGGGCATATGTGGAGAGCAGCATAGAGAAGCCACGGAGAAGACAGGCCCTGGCAGGGAGGTGGGAACGGGAAAGTGACTGTCTGTGCGATCGTCTCTAAGTCAGCGTTGGACAGGCGATTCTTGACACTTAGAGAGGTCGAGGGTCATCTAGGCAGAAGCCAGGGCACAAGTAGGGTCTGGGTTAGACAGAGAATTTAGTCTATTCGGAGGTTAGATTCCATTGCATTGTAAATCATATCAAAGGCTATATGATTGTAGCTTTATTAAAAGTTTCAATCAGACTTGAATGTGGATGTTGATAATTGGTAGAGACCCACTGAAGTTTTTGGGTTTTTTGAGTTGGAGAGAGGTTTAACTGAATCAGAGCTCTGATTCAGTTAATGTGCTGAGCCGGGTGAATTACAGAGAGAGACTAAAGCAGTAGACAGACATTAGGCTGCTGTAATCATATGAGCGATAAGACTGAGATGGGACATGGACAGGAGAGAGACGTTTCAGATATTCAGGTTATGCCCACGTTGGCATGCTCCAGTGTGCTGCTTTTCACTTGTCTCACAGCTTCGGGAGCTGTTTCAGAACAAGGAGAGTGAGAGAAAGTGGTCCTGGTATTAACTCAAGTTTGTGGCTTCAGTGACTGAGAAAGTGGTGCTGCGAGTGGCAGAAATAAGGTGGCTGAGAGAAGGACTGGTTCTGTCTAGGTTAGCATGTGGTTATTAGTGGGGCTCAGGAGGTTGGCGGGCTTGGAGAAGAGACTGGGAAGAAACCGATGTGTTGTTAGAGCAGACCTCAGAAAGGCAAGGTAGCACCCCACTGCTGCCTTTGTTAGTGTCACATCCACGTGGGTCGAGGCACACACTGTTTGTCCAGGGTCCTCACCTTGCCGTGTCTGCTGGGAGCAGCTGTGTGATCTGGTTGTCAGGTACTATCCCAATCTTGTCTTCTGTGTTTTAATTGTCAGATTACATGCACTGTAGGATTAGCGTCTCATCTTTGTGTCAGAAGTGTATTAAAATCACTAGGAGTAGTACTTTCTATCTGAACGGTACTCGACTCCTTAGCCAGGCCTCGTCAGTGTGTGCTCTCAGGGGTACTCCCTAGATGTACTTCCTAGTTGGAAGTTCATTGCTTAACAATACCACGTTACACGAAAGTTGGGTTTATTTCGGGCAAGCACTCTGCCACTCTTCCCCCACCCCCGCCCCAGTGGATTTATTTCAAATCAGTTCCTGGGTTTTACATGTACCTCAGTTTAAAATCTGACCTAACCAGTTGAATTTTAGCTTGGGTCAGAATTATCCCAATTAATACACTATTGTTTACCTTTTTTTAACTGTTTAATGATTTACAAATTTTATGTTTTAGGTTCACTAATGTACTTAAATGAGGCCACATTGCTCCATAATATCAAAGTTCGGTACAGTAAAGACAGGATTTATGTAAGTATTTTTATTAAAGCTTAAGTATCTTACCTAGGGTTTAAATTTTTGTGGGAGTCATTATTTTGCATGCCTGCTCGACTGTGTCAGGCCGACATTTTTCTAACAGGAAATCCTGCTTCCCTGAGCCTGTCGGGTGGCGTGAACTACAGGAAGACAGGGTTCCTTCTGATTGATGGCATCGTCTGCAAGGATGTGCCCCGTATCCAGGGGGTCCTTCATTTGTGGAGTGAAATTATGAGTTTAGACTCTCTTTCAGACTTAAAAATGGCAAAGTTGAGCATTTACAGAAACATTTATTTTGGATTTTGATTTCCCCTTTGTCATGTATGTCTGTAGATCTGATTAATCAATTTCACTTTATATTTTGTTCTGCAGAGATCTGAAGGCAGCTTGTAAATATTATATGTTAAAGTTAGAAATTTGAATGAGGAAATATTGCAGAAAGTATCAACAACATAAAAATAATGATCTTAAAATCTAACTTACTTTACTACTGTGTTTTAAGTATAATTACTCATTGGGCATGCCTGAGATTTTATATTCTAAAATCTCCTCGTCTAGATTCTTTTGTTGGCTGGAGAGAGATTATCTCAGTGTGGTTCTGTGCTGGAAAGATGGGACTCTTCATTATTTTTGAACGAAGAAAACACATGGCTTCTTTGACAGTTCCTAGATCAAATGACAGTCTTCATCTTTTATATCACTAACAATTTACCTAATTGTACTTATTTAATTCTGACTAAATTGCATCTAGTCCTTACCATCTGTCCAAGTAGTGACAGCTGGGAAGTGGAACAAATGTTGTCAGTTCCAAGAGTTTACTTGTGGTTTACATAGTATACCTCTTTTTTTGTTGTTGTTTAAATTGAGTCTATTGGTACATTTTAGGTATACATTATGGTCACATTCATCATTGGGAATTTATACTTGTACATGATATGTCCTAATTCTTATTTTGCACAGTATCTTCTGATTATGCATATAGAGTTTACTTTGCTCCTTGAAAATTTTGCAAAATCAGTTAAATAAAGAGTATATTTAGATTTAGATGTGAATATTTTTGAGTACAAATATGCTTAGAAGGAAAATTATGATGAGTAGAATCTAATGTGTGTCAAATGCCATTTTTAGATCACAAAATGATACAAAAATTTATTAAAGCAACAAAAAATTTGTTTAACTTGTAATAAATCAATGAAGGATAGTTTAGAAATGGCCAGGAAACACAATGTTTGATGTAGAACTACGGCATCAGTGTTTCAAGGTTAAATGCTATGATTGGTATGTTTTTTTCCCCAGCCAATTCTGTCTTATCATTATGAACTTTACATATCAGCAGTACATGGTTGTAATTGTTATAATCATTATAATGTTTGAAGGAGGAAGTTACTGTAATTAATAATTGAAAGAAACAATTTAGAATAATAGTTTACACTTGATATTTTATGCTTTTTTCTCATGAGATATCACCATTCTCAATGAGGTTTGGATAAAATAACAGTGTACATTTAACATTTTTATAGTTACTAAAATCTCTGATCTATTCCTTTTCTCTCCCTTGGAAAGATTGTGATTCCAAAATTCTTATTTTTTTATTGTGTTCCAAGAAACATCTTTGGAAACATTCCTTACATCCTAGATTAGTAGCCTAATAAGAGTTTTGGGTTTCCACAGAATTTCTCTTTCACAATTAGAAGGAGGAAAATAGTGCCCTTTGTGTTCTAGTTTTGCCAGTATTACTAAATGACAACTCTCTATTGCACTAACCAGGAATTTTATAAATCCTGCTGGTGCATTTTTTGTTCTTTTAAAGCCACAGTTATTTTCACCTCTAAAAGCCAGCTAAGGTTGTTCATCAAACATCTAGCCCATCGGTGCTCCAGCTTGAGGTTAGCCTGTGTTCTTTACAGAACTCTGAGACCAAGTGATCAGCTAGTGCTGAACCCCTCGGTGGTATTCACCCCTGGAGATGGGCCCAGAGTGTGCTATGAGCTATGGCACTCTCTTCAATCGCAAGGTGAATGAATAGCCTGTGCGAAAATTCGTAGAACCGAGTTCAGCTGGAGGAATCAAAGAGGGGGGTAGTTTCGAAAGTGTGATCCCCAGAAGAAGCCTTGAGATGGATGCCTTTAGAAACTCAGATGTCTTCTGAGGGTGAATTGGTGATGTCCTGTACCTGTGGAGAGCATTTTTTTTTTAAGTTTTTTTTTTTTTGAGACAGGGTCTCGCTTTGTGGTTCAGGCTGGCCCTGAGCTCAGCCTCAAACTCACATCACAATCCTCCTGCCTCTGCCTCCCGAGTGCTGGGATTACAGGTGTGAGCCACCACGCCCGGCACTGTGATATGTGGTACTGGTTGCTGCTGGATATGAGTCTCCACGCCCAGTATTGTTATGTGGTTACGGGGGATTGAACCTGGGCCCTTGGGCTTGCAAGACAGGCACTGGAACCACTGAGCTATATCCCTGGCCCTTCAGAGAGCGTTTTGGAGGGGTTTATTTTCTCTGAGGCAAAGGAGTTGGAAGAGGTAATCGTACCTTTGGATATGCTGAGTTTGAGCAAACCAGGATAGGACAAGACTGAGTTGGAAAAAAATGAATCCTGTAAAGACTATTTAGTGTAGATATTGCAGTCTTGGAGATCTAGAGAATTGAAAGGATCTTTTGTCTTAATATTAGCCTTGTTCTGCTTTAAATCATAATAATAATTGGAAAAATCTTATGTTTATGCCTTTCTTTTTAGACATATGTTGCCAACATCCTGATTGCAGTGAACCCGTACTTCGATATACCTAAAATATATTCTTCAGATACAATAAAATCTTATCAAGGAAAATCTCTTGGGACAATGCCACCTCATGTCTTTGCTATTGGTAAGGGATTTAGTTGTGTTTTCATTCTTCTCTCCCTTATATTCTCTACATTTACTCAGTTTTCCTCGTGGGTTAATAAAAGGTAGCGTGAATTGGGGGCCTGTATATCTTGAGTGAGCAGTGTACATGTTGTCAGGAGCAGGCATCTTTCACAGGATGGGGATGAATGTTTTTGTAGCCAATGCATGGCGCAGTCACGCGCCATTATTTTTGGTAAGTGCCTGTGTCCCCTTAGGTGTGTCTGCCCATTCCAAAGTGGAATGTAATAAAAGCTGAGCCATTGTTTTTTTGACTCCTCAGTAAGATCTGCCTTATCTTATAAGTGTCAAGGCTCTGAGGCCTCGCCTTCCTCTCTTACCCAGGCTGCCACTTGCATACCTTGGGCCAGATTTGAGCTCTGACAGCATTCTTTCAGGTGTTATCCTCTATCGGGCTATATAAAATGGAGGAGTGGAAAGCAGTACCTGCTTCCTGTTGCTGAAGAATCTGTGAGGAGATAGTAGTCTTGTCCTCCCCACATTCATTTGTCCTGATGCCCTCCAGCTCAGGGGCTCACTGAGGGGGAGTTATTTAACCAGAATCAAAATTTACTCCCTACCCTCTCTTCTAGCAAGTTCAGAGATGCCGGCTAACTGCTTTG
>PVIR01037729.1:0-14953 GCA_004026965.1 Petromus typicus | reverse complement strand
TCTTCAGTTCAGAGCTGGGGATTTAGTTCAGTGGTTCCGGCATCTGCCTTGCAAGCTCAAGGGCCTGGGTTCTATCCCTGGTAAGGTAACCACATACAACAGTGCCGGGAGTGGTAACTCATGCCTGTAATCCCAGCACTCAGGACGCAGAGGCAGGAGGATTGCTGTAAGTTAGAGGCTTGCCTGGGCTACATAGTGACCTCATGGCCAGCCTGAACTACAAAGCAACACCCTGTCTTGAAAAACAAACAAACCCAAAGATCTTCAGTTCAGTATCTACTACTGAAAGAAAGTAATAATAGTAATAATGATGATGATGATGATGATGATGATTATCCACGTTTAGGCTTAGGAGGTCAGGTGCCCGAGGCAGCAGATCAACACCACTGAGAGAAAATAGGAGTCCCCTGGAGCCTGAGACAGAGGCCTCTGACCACAACGAGACACCTGGGGTTAAAAGTACTAAATCCTTTAAATACTGAAAGCTTGAGTTAATGAGGGTTGCTCTTCTTCCTCCTCCTCCTTCTGGGGCCCAGTCCAGAGCCCGGAGCCCACACACCAGTCCTGTTTACACCACTAACAGTGGTGCACTGTCAGCACCACCAACAGAAGCTTCACCTACAACCTACAACCAACCACGGGTTCCTGTTCCTCCTCCTTTTTCCCTTTGCCTTTCTCCCTGCTCCTACTACTACTATCTCGATCTTCAGTAAACGTAGCTATTACTTACCAAGAGTTGTATGCTTGGAGTTTCATTCTTCATCAGAAACAAGAACCTGAACTACTTTTGGCCCATTCCACTGTAAAACCTCTGTAGGTGATTTCTAGGGTTTTTGTTTAGTTTTGTTTTTTGAGACAGAGTCTCACTATATAGTCCAGGCTAGCCTGGTACTCATGGCAAACATCCTACTTCTGCCTCTGCCTCCGAGTGCGGGGATTACAGGCACGTGCCACCACACCCAGCTACTGGCCCTTTTTTATATTTGCCATGCCAAGGTCACGTCCAGGTGATCCTATCAGAAATCTGTTCAAGTTCTCACAGGAAGCCCACGTGAAAGGCTGTGGGAATAGTTCTGCGCACGACTGGAAGGTTTTTGTCGCACCTTTTCCCCAACTAGTTTTAGCTAGAAAATCTTGTCTTCCTGCCTATCTTCCTGTTTTAATCACATTAGTTGCTCTAGGAGATACCACTTAAAATTTCAGTGGCTTAGCTAAATAAAAGGCTTTCTTTTACTTATGTCCCTTGTCCAGGGAAGTTGGGGGAAGGGTATACTCTACAGAGTCATGCAAGGAGCCAGGTTCCTGCTTGTAAATCTGCCCTTCCTTAGATCTACAGTACAAAACTCTCCACTGATCTATGGACAGAGAAAGAGAAGATAGTGCACAGGAAGTTTATAATGCACCAAGCCTAGATGTGGCTCAAGTCATATCCGCTCAAATTCGGTTAGCCAGAGCTTAGTAGCATGGCCACAATTAACTGCAAGGGAAGCTAATGCCCAGGAAGAAGAGAACAAGGACATTGTTGAAAGCAGTCTTTCCACATTCCTTCCTTCTGGTCATGCCTCACCTCAGACATGGACCACATTCCCTCTCTCTACAAAAGCAAAACAGCAGTGTTACCCGGTCATTGCATTCAGACAAAAGATCATGATCTCTGTGGGATATGCCATCGTCAACATAAGGTCCAGATTTGGGTCCTCTAGGTCTAAAGATCTGTGACATAGAAGACAAATTACCTATGTCCCCAGCCCCATTTGTTCACCAGCCTACTTACCCCGTAGAGGTCCTCAAGTCATATTGCCTCCCAGATGGTTGCAAGCTGGGAAATAGATCCAACCAGCAACAGCCTACACATGTCCCCTGGGGAGAAAGCTCTTTTGGCCACCTTCCAGGCCCCTTGCGGAGGGAAGCCAAGGGTTCTTCTAGAGTCAGGTTGCAGATCTACTGTGGATATGGGTATTTTGTGCCTGCCACACTGCTCCTTCACTGAGCAATGGGAGGAGTCACAAACATACCTATCTACTTGGAGTCTCTGGTCATTTTGCCCCAACTTGCATCAGTGCATGGGCCAGCCAGTTTGCTGTAGAAATGAGAGCCTGCCTGGCCACCTTACAAGCTTTGCTCAGTGGGAAGTCATGGAGGCCCTTCCTGCTACAACCAGCCTGAATATTGCGGAAGTGACAGCCTTCTCGGCCATCGTCATTCTAGTGTGCTGGTGTACTGATTACTCTGCTGGCCAGCCATTGCTTCTTAGCTAGAAGATGCAATCCCAGGCCCTTCCAGAAATCACTGGGCAACCCAAGGTTCACTTTTTTGGTTTTCAGTACTAGAAAATGAGTCCAGGGTATTCATGTTGAGTTACAGCCCCAGCCTTTTTCTTTTAATTTTGAGATCGTGTCCAGACCAATACTGAAGTAGAACCAAAAATGCCTTCCACCTGCAGTTCTCCAGGGGGAGACTGATGGCTTTGGCCAGCATTTTCCCAGCATGGTGCTACCCCAGAAGGCCTTCTCCTCACCAACCTTACTCCTTTCCAAGGTCCCATATGTAATTTTAGTCCCCAGCCTCCTTGCATGCTTGGAAAGCATAGACAGTTCTTACAATTTTCCTGTCCACAGCTGTGAAGTTGAGAGCCATTTCAGGACCCATATTAGTCTCTCATGCTGTATAAAGCAGAGGACCCTTCCTGACTTCACACCAACCACGTCTTGAGGAAGCAGGACTCTTCTGCTGTCTCCTGCCTGCTGGTATTCCATGGAAAATATGGCACCTTCTAATATTCTGCTGATAATCTCACACACACACACACACACACACCACCACCACCACCACCACCACAAGCCTGCAAGCTGGCCATCAGTGAGGCCATCATGTATGGTCAACTCTTTGACTACTATGTGGGCCTCATGTTGTGGGGAGCTAAGGGCTTTTCCAGCCTCAAACTGTAGGTACCGTGGACAACAGTACCTTTGAACTATTGTCCTTCTTTCTCATGTTTAACAGGGGAAAGGGGCTATAGTGGCCCCACTATAGTGACCCCACTAACTTTCCACAAACACAGCCACCAACTAAGTTTCCAGAAGTCATTTTAATCTCATCCTCCCTGGGCCTGGGGGACCATGAGCCAACCAGCCATCAGCTTATGGACATGTTTTAGAGATGAGAGAGCTTCATTTGAGGAACCAGGAACATTTTCAGCTCCCATCCCAGTCACACAGGAGTCGTGCAGGTCTTTCTATCAGAAATCTGGATATATACCTAGGTTCCACAGGTTGTTTCAACACCACCCCTCTCACCACTGTGCTGAGAAATACAGCAAACCAGCCATCAGTAAGGTGCATGTTATAGAAATAAGAGCTTTTTGGACCACCATACAGATTTCACTCACTGAAAAGCAAAGCATTTCTGCTCCCAGGCCATAAGTATACCGTGGAAGAGTGAGCCTTCTCAGCCACCATCCTTCCCTCTATGCCCGTGTATCAAAGACCCTGCAAACTATATCTACTGATTATCAGATAGATGGAATTGGACCCCACTGTTGGCACTAGCCATCCAAAAATCCATGTATCACTGGCTCCTTCAAAGGCTCATGGGGGAGAATAGAGCTCAAAGACCCACCCTCAGGCCTCCAAAGTACTGTGTAAATATTCCTGCTCAAGTACTGTATTGTTGAGAGCATTCTGCATGCTGGGAAACAGTTTTCTTCTGGCCACAGGGTACTCACCTTCTAGATAAATGAGAGTCATTTTGTCCACCATCTTTCCTGTACACTGGTACTCTGAGGATTCTTCTAGCCACCCACCTGTCCCCACAAGAAGATTCTTTTTTTAGTACGTTTTCAGTATACAATAGGGTTCTACCATTCTTCAGTCTCCCAGCATTCCCATTCAGCTGGTGTGGCAGGAAAGTCCCAGGTTACCAGTTTGCCTGTGACCTAGCCTTCCAGGAGCCCTTTTGGTAAGCAGCCAGCCCAAATGCTACATACTAACCAGTCCTTCTAGATGTTAGCCCAGGTTGAACTGCAGAACTGAAGACCATTCTGATCACAGATGGCCCAAATATTGTGGCAACAAGAGCCTCTTTAATTGTGAGCCACCATGCCCGGCATTGTGGTATGTGGTACTGGTTGCTGCTGGGGTGAGTCTCCACGCCCAGTATTGTTGTGTGGTTACTGGGGATCGAACCCGGGCCCTTAAACCTGCAAGACAGGCGCCAGAACCACTGAGCTATATCCCTGGGCCCTTTCATCCATTTCTTATGACAGTGTCCCACCGGCCCTCTAGTCACCAACCTTCCCTCTCACTAGGGTGCTAGGAGTCATTTCACCCCAGCTTGCCCACATGTTAGGGAAATAGTGCCACCTGGCCGTCCGCCTTCCCATAGGTTGTAGATTCAGGAGCCCTTTCAGCTATCATCCTTCTCACATCCTTTAAGTTACTATTGCAAAGGCAAAGTAACATGCTGCAAACTGAAATTTTCTCTTGTTCTCTGTCACTTGGAATTAGGTTCTGCTTTGCTTTAATCAAAAAAAAAAGATATAAACCAGGCCTGACAGCACTGGCCTGCAATCCCAGCACTCTGAAAAGCTGAGACAAGAGGGCTGCAAGTTGGAGCCCAACCTGGGAAAACTTACAACTGAAGGAGATCCTGTCTCAAAAAAAAAAACATTTTAAATGTGTAAGGATGCAGTTCAAAGTCTCTGGGTTTAATCCACAGTAGTTAAAACAAAAAAGAAAAAGAAGAGAGAAGAGTTATACTTTCCTTTCATATTAATATGTGAGGGAACTGGAGATTTGAGACTGGAGTATGACAGCTCCACGAGGTTACCAGAGATCCAGGTACCTTCTGACCAAACATTCTGCCATTCCTAGAAAGGGGCTGTTGTCTTCATGGTTCATTATGGCTGCTAAAGCTCCAACCATGATGTCTGTTCCAGGTAGCAAATCTGAGAAACAGAGAAAAGGGCCTCTATTTTAAGGTGACTTTGTGGAAGCAACACAAAAAATGTATCTTTACCCCAAATGTAGTGAAATAGTCACTCCTTCCAGAAAGGCAAATGGAGAAATGCAGTCTGTTGGCTGCACTACCATGTGCTCGAAGATCAGAGCTCACTTACAAAACAATATAGGTAATGTTTTGGCCATTTACCATAATGTAATAAACAACCCAAAAGTAACGACGACCAAAAATAGTTAAATGTAACAATAAGCATTTTATTATCTGCTTCAGCCAGCTTTCCTATTGCTTGAGTAAAATGTCCAATACCCACAACCTAAAGGAGGAGAGGTCTGACCTGGCTCTCGGTTTCAGAGGGTTCAGTCCATGAAGAGCTGGCTCCGAGGTAGAAATGGCATGGCAGAAGAGCACACCAAAGCCAAGTGTCTCACTTCATGGCAGCCAGGGATCAGGGAGGGGAACAGCACCTCCATGACCCAGTCAGCTCTCCAAGAGTCTCTCGCTGTAGTGAAGTTGACCATTCAGACAAACTGGCTCCTTGTCTCCCACAGATCTTTGGACAGTGCTACTGGCCTCACTCAGGGCCTCATGCAGCTGTCCCACTAAAATGCAGGACTCTTGGACCTGTCACTTGTGCCCACAGCTCCTCCTCTCCATGCTCTCTCTCCACTCAAGCTTACTCCAACAAAAGGGACCAAAAACACAATGAGGAGTCTTCCAGGTGTTCTCAAAAGCTCAGGTACAATGACAATTCACCACCTTCTACTGGTCACAGCAGGTCCAATGCCAACCCCACCTCAACCAGAGAGAAGTACACTTCCCTCCCAATCAGGGGAGTGACTTAGAATGAGAAACCCTCTCTAAAGCATCACCAGGAGAATGGATATTTGGGAGCAGTTAGCAGTCTTTGTCTTATATCCCTTCCAGACAAGCCGTCTAAAGACTAAGAGGGTCATGGCTATATAAACTTCATGAAAAAAACCTAAAGGAAATTAGGATAAAGCCAATGATAATCTCACAGTGATTCTCATGCCAGGTCTTAATAAAGTCATACCAAACTTTTAAAATGTACTAACTATAGATGAAATAATCTGCATAAACAATTAAGAACAGTCATTCACAGAAAAGGAGATACAGGTCCAGCGATTTAGCTCAGTGGTTCCGGCGCCTGCCTTGCAAGGGCAAGGACCCAGGTTCGATCCCCAGTAACCACATAGAACAATGCTGCGCATGGTGACTCACGCCCACCAGCGATCAGTGCCACATACCACAGTGCCGGGTGTGGTGGCTCACGCCTGAAATCCCAGCACTCGGGAGGCAGAGGCAGGAGGATTGCTGTGAGTTTCAGGCTGAGCACAGGGCCAGCCTGAACTACAAAGTGAAAGACTCTGTCTCAAAAAAAAAAGAAAAAGAAAAGGAAAGGAAAGGAAATACAATTGGCCACTCATCACAAGGAAAAAACATTTTGACCTCACTAATAATGAAAGAAATGCACATAAAAGGATAGCTATTACACTTTCTTTATCAAACTAACACTATTTAATAGCATAATATAATTAATATGAGTTGATAAAAAAGAAAGAAAATGCCCAGTGCTATCAGTGTTGTTTGCAGGGGTAGAAAGAGGAATGATCTTTTAAAGATTAAAGTTTTGCTAGATGTAGGGGCACATACTTGTAATCCCAGCACTGAGGCAAAGGGCCACAAGTTTGAATCCAGCCTGGGCAATTTAACATGATTTTGTCTCAAAATTTTAAAAATTTAAAAGAGGGTTGGAGATGTTGCTCACTGCAAAGACCCTGACTGCAATCCCCAGTACACAAACAAAATCTCTGAAGTTTAATGTATAGATGCCTTTTAATGGGACAATTCCATAAAAACAATGAGTCAGTATTCCATAAAATAATGCAAAAATCTTCCAAAATATATGTAAAATAATGTGCATTTCTGTTCTTTTCATACAATATAAATATTTTTCTTTTACAGTGCTAGGAATGGAATACAAGACCTCATGCAGGCTAGGCAAGTGCTCTACTACTGAGGTCGAAAACTGGGCTGCAAGCCAGGTCTCACAGAATCCAAAGCACCACACATTACACCCTGTAAGTTCTTCCACGGCCGACTTCCATGACCTGACCGAGCATGACAGACACTCAATGTCTTGGGATTACCTCTCACTCTTCTCATATCTCCTTGCCATCATGCCAATACTTCAAGCCATTCGGAAAAGCAAAGAAGAGCCGGGTACAGTGGCATATACTTGTTATCCTGGCACTCTGGGAAGCTAAAACAGGAGGATCACAAGTTTGAACCTAGCCTGGGCAACTTAGTGACTTAGTAAGACTCTCTTCAAAAGGTGGAGGATGTAGCTCAGGGTAAAGGCACTGGGTTCAGCTCAAAGTACTGCCAAAAAAGAAGAAAGGGGTGGGAGTAGAAGGAGGAGGAAGAAAAGGGAGGGAAAGAAAGAGGAAAGGAAGAAAACAAAGGCAAGGGAGAGAAACGCTGGAGTCCGAGGCGGTATTAGTCAGCTTTCCCATCATTGAGACAACATCTGACCCCCACAACTTATGGAGGTTTGACTTGGCTATGATGGAACAGAGCTGCTCAGTTCAGGGAAGCTGGGAAGTTACCTTTTTCTGTTTGTCTTGTTTTGTAGTATCAGGGATTAAACTCAGGACTGTGTGTTTGCAAGGCAGGTATGGTGCCACTGAGCTACATCTCTGGCCCAGGGCAGCCAGGAACCAGGGCAGGGAGAAGAGTGCCAGAGAGGAAAGGAATCAGGGACCACATATAGTACCCCAAGCCATGCCTCACTGACCCACCCTGAGACCCTCGGAAGTGTGCTTTACTAATCTTCTAGGACGGTGATGGCAAACCTATGGCACGTGTGCCACAGCTGGCTGTTTGTATCATCCCCATCACTTTCCTAGGAAGCTCCTAAGCCAATAAGTCAACATAATTAAGCTCAACCACCGTAGCAGAGAATATACTGAGTATGGAGGTTAGAACTAGATTTAAGTATATTACTTCTTCCATTTTTTGTTGTTTTTGGTTTTGTTTTTTTGGAGACAGGGTCTCGCTGTGTAGTCCTGGCTAATCTTAAACTCACGATGTAGCCCAGACTAGCCTTGAACTCATGACAATTCTCCTGTCTCACTCTCCTAAATGCTGGGATACAGATGTGTGTCACCTGTAACTGAATAACTGAATTTAAATAACTGAATTCTGGGCCAAGGATTTAGTTCAACTGGGACTGCACCTACCTTGGAAGCACAGTGGCCTGAGTTTGATCCCTGATACCACCAAAAAGAAAGAAAGAAAAAAAAATTAGCTAGGCATGTTGGCACACATCTATAAACCCAGCAATCTGGGAACCTGAGGCAGGAGGATAAAAAAGCTCAGGGGCTGTGGATTTAGCTCAGTGATTCTAGCGCCTGCCTTGCAAGTACAAGGTCCCAAATTCGATCCCAAGTAACCACATACCACAGTGCCGGGCGTGGTGGCTCACGCCTGTAATCCTAGCACTCAGGAGGCAGGGGCAGGAGGATTGCTGTGATGTGAGCTGGAGGCTGAGCTCAGGGCCAGCCTGAACCACAAAAAAGTGAGACCCTCTCTCAAGAAACTTAAAAAAAAATACCCTCAATCTCAACCTGGGCAACTTAGCAAGACCATATCTCAAAATTTAAAAATAAAATAAAGGCTAAGGATATGGTGTAATGCAAAGGCACTGGGTTCAATTTCTAGTACCATAAAAAAATAAATGAATAAATAACCAACCGAATTTTGAGGAGGAAAAGCTGTAACACCTAATGCTGGCAAGGCTGTAGGAAACTGGTCCAAAGGCAGTGAAGTTTGGTTCAACCAGTTAGAGACATTTTTTGGCAATATTTCAAGAAACACTAAAATGTTCACGCTCTTTGATGAGTAATGTCACACTTGAGAAATTACTTAAAGGCAACCATGCAAAAGAATAAGCTAGGTGTGCAGAAGTTTTTATCACACTGTAATCATGTCACAGCGAAACAACTACAATGACACAGAGGTCCAATCTGGAGAATGAGCGAGCGATGACGGAAGGGTTGGTGTTTGACAAGAAACACAGCTGTTCACCTTTCCTCCCCCGCAGACTCCTTTGGCTCCTCCAGCCCCGATCCTCACACAGCCCGGGGTGCTTGTGTTACATTAAACAACAACAATCGCTAAGGCACATTTTAGCTCTGTGGAACCAGAATGGAGCCAGCCCAATGTTTTCTTCACATTTCAAAAGCTGAGAAGACGCTCCACCTGCCCTGCTTTAGCTCTGCATAAGTCTCCCCTCTTTAGCACATTTGCTGTTTATGGTTACGAGTCCCTCACAGTTTTCTCTCCATTTCCAAAATGTTTTCTTCCCTGAAGTTGTGCTCGCCAGGACTCTGAGAGGCGCTTGGGCCTGGCTACCTCCTGCAGCAGCGTGGCAGAGGCCAAATCACAACTTCGCTAACTGCAAAGCCTCGCCTCAAGATGACCCATAATTATAAGAAATACATCAAATAGTGATTATTTTTATTGATGTCAAGCTGCCTTTTTACAATGAGCTGTAATAGGAGAGCTCATTGCTCTCTCCTGGCCAGCGCCCAGCCCTGCAGCCTGCTTACAAACTGGCTGCCCAGAACAGAATCGGCTCTTGCGGTTTTGTCCGAAGGGTCCCTGAGAAGCTGTTTGGAAACAGTGTGGGCTGCAGGGGCTGCTGATTTTGAGGACGTTATGAGGTAGAACAATGATCATCATTACTGAACAAAAATGGAATCGGAATAATACACTAAATGCTGTAGAGAGTTAAAATGTTCCCCGCCTAACAGCCACATGTTCCATATAATTATTTTCTTTGTGTACTTATTGAGATTTTTAAATTGTCTTTCATTATAAATTGTGTTTCCAATATAGCTGATCTCCTTTGCCTACGTACGCTGTGACTGTCAGGTAGTGATAAATGTGTTCAATGTGGTATACATCTATTTTTCTTTCTTTCTGTAGCTTTTCACTTCTATCACTAAGATTTTGGGCCAGTGTGGTGTTGCACACCTGGAACCCCAGAATTTAGGAGGCTGAGGCAGGAGGGTAAAGATTTAGAGGTTGGCCTCACTACATAGTGAGATCTTCTGTCAAACAACCAAAAAATATATTTTTTAAAACCAGCTGGTATGGCTGTACAGCTGTAGTCACAGTTGTCCGGGAGACTGAGGCATAAGGATCGATTGAGAGTGAGCCACTTTTCTACCAAAACTCGTTTTAGAGGGCCAACGATTTAGCTCAGTGGTTCTGTCGCCTGCTTTGCAAGTGCAACGTCCTGAGTTCAATCCCCGGTAACCGCATACAACAATGCCACGTGTGGTGACTCACCCCCACCAGCAATCAGCACCACAGACCACAGTACTGGGCGTGGTGGCTCATGCCTGTAATCTCAGCACTCAGGAGGCAGAGGCAGGAAGATTGCTATGAGTTTGAGGCTCACCTAGGCTACATAGTGAGCTCAGGGTCAGCCTGAACTGCAAAGCAAGACCCTGTCTCAAAAAACAAACAAACAAGGGGCCGGGGAGTTAGCTCAGTGGTTCCGGCGCCTGTCTTGCAAGTGCAAGGGCCCGGGTTCGATTCCCCGGTAACCACATAACAATACTGGGTGTGGAGACCCACACCCAGCAGCAACCAGTACCACATACCACAGTGCCGGGCGTGGTGGCTCACGCCTGTCATCCCAGCACTCGGGAGGCAGAGGCAGGATTGCTGTGATGTGAGTTTGAGGCTGAGCTCAGGGCCAGCCTGAACCACAAAGCGAGACCCTGTCTAAAAAAAACAAACAAAAAACTCTTTTAGAAAAGAGCTGAGAGGAGAAAGAAATCTGATCGGCAAGGGGCAGATTGTCATCTTCTGCTACTACTGGGTCTTGTGAGCTGGACAAGTCAGGTCCCCTCAGAGGCTGCACTTACCCTCTGTGAAACAGGTGAGATTTACAGAGGTGAAAAGAAGCAGCAGGCTTAGAGTTAGGCTCCTGGGCCTGTGCACGCCCTGGGTCCTGCTCTGTGACCTTGGACAAACTATTCCTCTCTGTGCGGGCCTTAACCAACATGACGGATGGCGTAGGATGCAGAGCTTTTAGTGTGAAATCTGGGAAAACCTCAGGAGGAAGTGGTCACCCTTTCTCTGCCTCAGTTCCCTGATGTGTGAAAGGGGGACCATAACTGAATCCACCCCTATGGGGCTGTTAGGGGAACTGACTGATTAGTTTGAACACACACTTAGCACAACCTCTGGCACTGAGCAAATACTCAGTGTGTGGCAGCTGTTATACCAGGACTGTCTCCCCCAATAGCGCCATGGTCCCCCCATTATTATTTCACCATCTCCCTTCTTCCTCTTCTATTTAGTAGCATGAAGACTTAAATATGAGCATATTTAGTATTAAATTCGACATGCTGTGAAATCCTTTGTTTCACTTACCACCACAGACAATACCAACGATGCCTTCAAAATGTTTTTAAGCAATTTAATATAGCTCTCATTGGAATGTCACAATTTCCAAAGTTATAGTTCAATCTCCCCTTAGTGCAATGCAATACAAAGGTTCCTCCAATGTCGTTTCTTTTATATAAATACTATCAAAATGTTTCCACCCAAAAGCTAAAGAAGAAAGAAGAACACAGAGAAACAGGTACGACCTGGGCCGTGATGTACAGAAGGGCAGCGCTTTCTGGGTGTGAGAAAACATTCCTGGGTGAGACTTTTGTTTTCATTCTACAAAGACAGAGCCCTCCCCGGGAGATGGGTGATCGGAAAGGGGAGGCCTGGTGTCGAAGAGGTACCTGGACAAGACCCTTTGAGGTTGGCAGAGTAAAAAGCCCTTTCTAGATATTTTTGTGGGGGGTGAGGGTAGGATCCAAATTTAAATAAGACATCTTTGTTCACAACTCACTGTGTGGGCTACAATATCACCTTAGCCCAAAAGGCAAAGCTGCATTAGGAAGAACGCGAGAAGAGAAAAAGAGAGAGAAAGGGCAGGCTTGGAATTGATTGTACAGTGTGGAAGATTGTCAACAGCATTTTCTATTTGCACCATTTAAAAGATAGTGTTGGTGGTCTCTTCGCTTCTCAGAAAAGGGAAATTTTACACCTGTTAGATTATAGTCTTGGAACTATTTATTAGAGAGAGCGTACAGTGACAGATAATGCCAACTCTCTATTATCCATGAAAAGAAATAAGTAAAAACCCCTCCTAGGCCTAAATTTCACTTGAACTGTGGGTTTCAATCCCCTCTCTTTCCAACTCTTCTGAGATTCGGAGTAAAAATACATTGGTTTTAATTTCGTTTTATTCCCTTACAGGCCTTAAACCGGGGACTAATGAACAGTGAAATAGCCCCAACAGCAATAATGGGAGAACTGAGGAAAGACGATGAGGCCTATAAACAAGAGCTAGACGAGGGCGGAAGGCCTGTCAGTGCCCATCCACTAGAAGGAGAACGCAATTCACTTGCTCAAATCAGGGTGCCTCCCGCACTCCCACGGCCACGACGCGATCCTCCCCCCTCAGGCTCAGTAAAGATTTCTTAAGCTGCTCCCTGGTGCCCGAACGGTGCTAAGCTCCGCAAAGTCTGAATGGAGGAAAAGAAAGTGGTGTTGACTGGAGTTACATGAGCATCTTCAGCCCTGCATAAATCTCTGCTGTATTAAATTTCAGGAGGTTGCGATTTCCCACCCAAAAACAAAATATAAGATCTTCTCACTTAGCCTCCCAAGACAAGCTGCTGAGGCTCACTTTCCAGGAGTGTGCATCCGAGTAGATTATTTGCGCTCCTCCTCCCGTCTTTGACGCCTCCACCCCCACCCCTGCACCTGCTACTATAGTCATTTTGGCCATTTTTGAGGGGCAGGCTGAGTGGGCACCCCAGGGACCTTTCTGACTGGTACCCTCCTGGGGTTGGGCGCCTCCCTGCCTGCGCCCTCTTGTGGGCGCTCTCCCCCAAGACCCTCCCAGTCACCCAAGCCCTCGGGGTCACCCCGGGGGTGACCTGGCCTCTACTTCCCCCTGAGACCCGGAGACCAAACAAGGGGCGTCCAAGTCCTGGCAGCAGTTCCAAAAGCGCGGTTGGGCCCGGGAACCCCTGGATGCCAGCACCTTCTCTGCCAAAGGGCAGCCGGGGCCGCCTCGGGCGGGCGGTGCCCTGCGGGGGTCCCGCCCAAGGCCGGTCTGGACCCGAGGCTTCGCAGTCGGTGCGACGGCCCTGCCCGGCGGACGCAGTGGGCCCCGAGGCCCCGAGGGCTCCGGCTCTCCGCCGCCGCCACGTCGCTCTCCCAGCCTCGGCCTGGATTTCCCTCCAGGATGCGGGGTGTCCTGGAGAGGATGCTGGACGGGCTGCAAAGTCGGGGGCGCAGTGGGAGCGTCTCGGGGAGGGCGGAAGTGCCCCGAGTCTGGAGCAGGCGCCTGCCAGAGCTAAATGCAAGCCTTTTGCGCAGTTATTTTGATTCCGGGGTCTCTCTGTCTCTGTGTCTCGCTGTCTCTGTCTCTGTTCTCCCTTCTGTTCGGCTATTTGTATTTCCTGACCGGGTACGGGACTCGCGGCAGGAAATTAGATGTCTTTATTCCAGAAACACTGCGGTATTAATGATATCTGTTCCAGAGCCGGCTCCCTCTTGTCACGAGATTTTTTTTTTTTTTTTTTTTTTTTTACTTGCAGGTTATTTTGTGATGGAGGGAACAGAGCTCTCTGCAGCCCCGGCAACTCCCCCCTCCCTTCCACACAATGCAACTCTTAATTAAACACGGGGACACCCACGCCTCCCCTCCCACAGGACCCTTTCCATCTGCTCCCCACCCCCTCCGAAATACCAGCCTTGTATGGGCAGGGAAAGCCTCGTGTTGAACTTCCCAATTAGCAAGACAGCGCAAAATAAGGCGCTCTAAAGAGCTGTTATCTCTCCTATTTTTGGATTCCTCCTTCTAGGCCTTACCCAGTAAATGTTTTGTTAGCCTTAGCGTGACGTGAAAAGGCCGCAGGTCTGAGGACAAGAGACTGCAGACTGCAGGACTCCAGGAGCTTTCTTTCTGCTTGATGAGTTAGGATTAACAAAAGTAATAAGTTACAGATCGATTGGAACAGGCAGTTCTTGCCTTAAAAAAAAAAAAAAAAAACCTTCATCGGTAACTTTTTACCAGAAGTTGTTGAGAGCTTCAAGGAGACACAGACATCCCCAGGCTGTGTAAATCACAGGGAGCTGAGTAGCAACCTTACATGTCTTTCTCTTTTCCGGATTTCTGGTGAGATCAAGAAGGAGCAGGTGATTTTGTGAGTAGCGAGAAAGCAGAAGAGCCTGGGATTTCAGGGACCCCCTCGTGCAGATGCTGACAGTTGGGAGGGGTACCAGGGTCCTTCCAAAAGGTACTGGGCCATCGAGTCAGAAGGGGGGGGGCGCTTAAAACGAAAGGCGGAGGAATCGGAACTACAAAGGGGGGGATCCTAAAATCAGAAGGTGGGGTCCCTAAAATCTGAACACGAGGAACTCACAATCAGAAGGTGAGTAATCAAGAGTCACAAGTTGGGGAGCAATCACAGAGCCGCGTGGAAGGCGACCCCCGAGGTGATTTCGAATGAAAGAAATCTCACAGTAACAGTCCGGACGGCCTCTGAGGAGTGAGGCGTGTGAATGTGCAGGCCGCCAGGCCTCGTGGAACACCCTGGGGACTGCAGATTCACATTTTCGCCTGGTGTCGCCTCCCCAGAGCGCCAGCCTCGGTCCCACCCCCAATTATTTCACCCCTAGGTCCAGTGTTTCCTGAGGTTCGCCAGAAGAATCCACCCGGCAATTATCTCCCCTCTCGCGCTCATGGGGGGACATCAACCACGAACGCGCTGGAGAAGAAAGGTACAGATGGGTCTTTTATTGAACACTTGGAAATGTTTCCAAGGCTTTTGTTTTCTTCCCCCATTCATTCCTGGCGGATCACTTGGATCTGCCAACTTCAGTC
>PVIR01037728.1:0-14958 GCA_004026965.1 Petromus typicus | reverse complement strand
ATGCTCAATGTAAAATAAGGTGAAAGGGGACAATGTTGAGATTGTAACAAAAAAGTAAGGAAACAAATTTTATATATATGGGGGGGTGGTAGGGTGGGTGGGGCTATGGGAAAAAATGAGAATTAAGTTGTGTCTTATACTGGTACAAATCCCCATTATGGAGTGCAATCATGATGTGTATATTTAATGTACCAATAACAATAATTTAAAAAAAAAAGAAAAGAAAATGAACCATGGACTGAGTTGCCCAATAGACCCTCTACCTGCAGCTCCAGAATGGCACCTGACAAGAGGAACCCTGAAGTGCAGAGAGATGTCACTGTTCTCCAGGGATGGACATGCACCGTGAAGACAGTGTCGAGGGCCATCGGCAGCCTGAGCTCTGGTGGGAACGTCCAGTGACGGGACATCCTGTGTCAGGTCCAAGGCCCCTCCTCGGGCCCAGCCACCTGTTTGTACCTGGCTCCAGACTCATCAGACTCCTGATGTCCCAAGAAGTCACTGCAGCTGCAGATTTCCCAGGGCCTCTGAGACCCTTGGCTTTCCACTGCTGTGTTTCTGTTCGTAGCTATGATGGTGAAGCTCGTTCAATTTTTATAAAACTGCTATTTGTTCTGGGGAACATGGGGAGGTCTGACACATGACCTGGAGCTTGTGGTGTCTCCAGTGGGGAAGTCTGTTATGGCCGCCAGGCGCATAGATGGAAGGCAAAAGTCAGGGACGTATCTCAGCATAGCCCTGTTCAAGAGAACACAGAGTTGTGGTAGGAAGGGGGCCATCCAAGGAGGGGAGACTTTCAGGTCAGGGGACACTGTCCTTATGACCTCTGGCAAAGACTCAGCACGGAGCTTTCCTCAGACAATAAACAGCCCCTGAGACACATGAATAAAACTATGATTGGAAGATTTTTTAAATCATCATGTAAGGTGTGTTGCATGTCAGAATTAGCAAACTAAGACACACAAAAGATACCTGGACAGTGCAGAACATACTTGTAATCCCAGCACTCTGGGAGGCTGAAGCAGGAGGATTCTAAATTCTAGTCCAACTTAGACAACTTAGGAAGAACTTGTCACAAAATAAAATTTAAAAAATTTAAAGGGCTTTGGATATAGCTTAGTGCAAAGGCTCTGGGTTCACTCTAAATAAATAATAAATAAAAAGAGTGACTGATATAGTTCCACATGAAAGCCCTGGCTCTAGTTTGTAGTACTGAAAAAAAAAAAAAAAAAAGAAACAAAAGAAAAAAACAAAGTGCCCAATTGAAATTGAGTATCTTTTGAAAAAAGTTTTGATGCAAGTATATTAAATTAATGTGGTATGTGTCTGAAGCTCAGGGTAACCCAGCACCTTTTAATTTTCAGCAGAACCAGGGCCGCCACGTGACCTGGCTCCCTAGACAGGGCTGAGACGCTGCAGCTCCATGCGATGGTCCTCACTCATCTTTGGGCCTTGGAATCATCTCTCCTGGAGAATCACGCAAAGAAGAAAGGGGGCTGATGTTCAGGCAGGTATGGGGAGTGCTGGGAGGATGCAAATGCACTGTCTGTGAAGTGACAGAAACAGACTTTCAGGTCCAGGCTCTCTGACCATCTCTCCTTTGCGTCCTCACAAGTCACCCACGGCCTGGCTCATCGAGCCACAGGTCGTCTGTTAAGTAGTCATCCCCTAAACAATTAGCTGCAGTGAATTTAGCATTTTTAAGAATTAAAAAGTCAAACCTCAGCTTCCTGCTGTTTCCGTGAGTGGCTGTCTGTGGTGCTTTCTTATTTTGTGATCAGCCCCTGCTCCCTACCCTTTTGCCTAACCCAATTGTTTTCTGCCAGATGTGAGCCATCAATTGGCTCCTTAGGGTAGCCTGACCTCAGGCTGACCTTCAGGCTACAGTGGCCCAAACAAGCTGAAATAAATTGGTCTATTCCCTTATACTGTTGGCTAGCATGGGGTTGTACGAAGGGTACCGTGCTAAGACAGGATCAGTGTGCTGTGAGCAGAGGTCGCCGGGAACTTGCAGCAATGAAGGATCTTGGACCGACTTCTGCGTGAATCTCAGAAACTGCGGCCCCCATCCCTGCCAGCAGCCATGTTGTAAGAGGAGGGAGGAGCTTGTCTGTGGTTGTAGCCATCAACAAGAGAGAAACGAAGAGCGAGGAAAGCTTGGGTCCTAATCCTGTTCTTTTTTTCCCTTTAGTTCTGAATGTGGGCTCAGCTGGAACCATTTTTTAACCAAGTCCTTTGTTCTCTGAAATAATGATTTCCCAGATTTTACCCCTTGCCATCAAAATACTCTAATTCTCCAGACATGTGTTTATATTTGTTTGGCTTTGCTTTCCTTGCTGGAAACAAATGAGTTATTTTTCACTGAAAAATATTTTTTTCCTGCTATAGGTAACAACTTTTTGAGGTTAAATTGATATGGGAAATCTACATATATATGTTTACTATTTCATAAATGCAGATGTGCGTGTACGTCTGAAGTCACCTCCCCCCCCCCCAGTCACAGTAACACACCTGGGGATGCAGCATGAAGTTTACCCACTTTGTAAGACTTTTGTGTTTGCACTGTTGCTGACTGTTTCACTAGTAGGTCTCTCAAATGTCTTCATCTTGCATCAGTGAAAGTACTCGCATTGGACCACTTCCTATTTCTTCATTTCTCCAGCTTGTGATTGATTTGTTTGACTTGGCAAAATGTTGTCTAGATTCAACCATGTTGTTGCGGTTGGGAAGCTATCTCTCTTTTTAAGTCTGCATCGTGTTGCATCACACACCACATGGTCTTTGTCCATTCTTCAGTCAGTGGAACTTTAGGTTATTTCCATATCTTGGCTGCTGCAGATAATGCTGTGATGTGTACAGAAGTGCAGGCATCTCACCCAGGTCCCAGTTTCATCTTTTGTTTATTTTTGATATATATATGCAGATGTGATATTTTTGCATGATATGATAGTTCTATTTTTACTTTTATGAGGAATTTTTGCATCGCTTTCTGTGGTGAATGAACCATTTTCCAGTCCTACAGAGGACACAAGGGTCACATTTTCTCCACTTGCTGTATTTGTCTGCTGTTTTCTGGTCATAGCCACTTCATTGGAAGTGTGAGGTGACATGGCATTGTGGTTGTGGTTTATATTTCTGCAATTATTAGTTATGTGGAGCACCTTTCAGCACCACTGTTGGTCATGTGTATGTCATGTGCATGCATATTTTTGTTTATGTTGCCTATGTTATTGGTTTTATATCCAAAAAATTCAAGACCAACGCCAGGGAATTTTTTCCTATGTTTCCTTCTAGTTTAATGGTTTCAAGCCACATGGTTAAGTTTTTAATCTGTTTTGAGCTGACTTTTGTATACAGTGCATGGCAAGTGTCTGATTTCCCAACTACTATGAGTAGGACCGTGCTGTGCTGCTGGTTTCTGGCTATACAAAGCAGATACACTTGGCAACATGACCTGCTGAATCTCATTAAAGGACAGAGCATGTGTTAAGATGGGGGCTGGACAAGAACATCAGCACAGTGTGTGTCTTTATATTCCACGGGGATGTAAGGTTAGGCGGTTCAGGGAATTCCGGTGACAGCAGGGCAAAGAATTGGTTCTTTCTTGGGCAGACATCTCTTTGAGTGTCAAGAGAACAGGGCTGTCTCCAAGACCCCACCCTGAGGTGGCACAGCAGCTGAACCAGTGCAAGAACAGGAAGACATAAGCAAGTCCTGAGTGGCGGCTTTGTCCGGCATTCTCCACACGAATTAATTCTTCAAGCGGAGCTGACCTGTCCCTGCATCCACCACATGCCCATGTTCCAAGAAACTAACCAAATATCACCTTCTACAGGCTGACGGGTTAAAACATTCTCAACCTCCCTCTAACTTAACTATGTTGTTCTTTCTTAATGTGGCCTGGGAAATTATAACAAGCAACACATTCCTCCAACAGGCGGAACAATGGATGGTTTCCATACAAGGAGAAAAGAAACAATTTATTTTTGAGTTTCAAAAAAAGGCTGTCTGAAGTCTGTTATGATTTTTTTGTTTGTTTCCTATAACAAGCTGAAAAAAGAAACCAACCACAACAGAATCATTTGATCACCTCCCAACTTGGCATGTAGAGGTTACCCAGTACCCTGTCCTTCCAACCTCTCTTGCCAAAAAATTTTTCAAAAAGAAAAATAAAGAAAGACAGTAGCATCATCCCATTTTGTTTTAATATTTAAGTTATAGACACAAAAATACAGCATTTAGTAACTGCATGACCTTTCTCTCGGGAGCACCAAGAATGTGAAATAGTGGGCAGAATGCCTCAAATTTGAGGCCCGGACCATAGGCAGATTGATGATGTTTGGACAGGGACTCTACTGCAAGATCTTGGAATGATCAAGCAGATCAGAGCACTTTAACAAGGTCAAATGCCTCACAATAGCAGTGTTGAAGTGATCTGTGTTTTCACACATTTGTGTTCCCCATGGATATTTTGAACACTAACCACATGGTTACTGGGACAACCATCTTTATGTTCAGTTGGTATTTTTCAATAAATGCACTAAATATGTAGCTGTGTCTATAACATGACAAATTCAGTGTTTCTTCAGTGACATATTTTTCCTCCTCCTCAAATCAAAACCAGGACCTGAATCTGAGAAAGTATTTTGGGGGATCACTTTGGTTGTGACTGCAATTGAGATGCCAAGATACTGGAAGTTGTGACAAGATTTGGAAACATTTTGGTACAGAGGAAACTCATCTGATGATGGCTAATGCTAAACCTAGGAAAAGCCAGGCCCAACGAGAGATGATAATCTAAGTGTAATTCACATTTCTGTTTGTCTCATGTGCACCGACCCTGTTGGTCCTGGGATGCCTTTCCACAGAAGGCTGGTGAAGAAGCAGCTTCTCAGGAAAGAGTCTGAGGGTTTCTGGGAATTGTTAACTGTCCAGGGTAGTAAATACAGGGCTTTCTCCAGAGCAAGCATCAAGTTGCTTCTAGCTCATTGTGCAAGATTAGCAGTCTCTGAGTGTGGAGCTCCCCAGCTATGCAGTGACATGTGCTGCATCCACTGGCCTGCTTGTCTACACGCAAGGGATTGCTGGGAGACACGGAGGACAGCTATGTCCCACATCACAGGAAAAGGATTCCAGCCCCAGAAATCACAGCCTGTCCATTTGTCAGCTCCAGAGCATCTAGGACAGTCACTGTTTGTGAGCAGTAAACACACCACTGATGACAGCACCCCTCTAGGTTATTTGGGGAAGGCACTATGGAGGTAGGGTTCTGCATACCCCAGTAAATCCATGACCAAAAATCATGCTCCTCTACCAGATTCCTCTGCTCCTTCAGAGTGGAGCAGGTCTATATAAAGTTATCAGATTATATCTGGCAGCCAGCCCTTGAGCATTTCCTGGACTGAGTGGAAAAGCTATGGACAGGGAGGACCGAAGATAGGTAGTAGGGGTGGTCTAAGGGCATCACACCTCAGTTTGAGGAAGCCATGGCCATCTGCTGTTGATGCTTTGATACACTCCACAGGAATGCAATCAAACCTTTGGTTTTCATTTCCACCCAAGAGTATTTGTGAGATGTGTTGTTTTCACCACTTCCATCTACAGAATTATTTATTCAAGCAAAATTGTGAGTGTGAGGTGAGTGTAAGTGTGATCATCGAGGAATAGAGCTTTCCCAGCCTGCGGGGTCTCAGGCCTCCCCACCCTGCCCCTGCCAGGCAGGGAGCTCTCTGGAGAGAGCCTTTGGCCCCAAGTTGTAATGCTCAGGGCAACCTTCTTGCTCTGATGATCTGTGATCCTCCGATGTGTGAATGTCTTGAGGTAAGGACAGGCCACACAGGATCTGAGCAATGCTTATGGTCTTCGGTCCTCACCCCTCTGATTAGAGAAAGACAAAGTAGCACGATGAGTTCTAACCTTGGCTCCAAGGAGTCCCTCCCTTTCCATTTGGATTCATTCAAGACCTCGACTTCATGTGTATATCTGATAGTGGTGCCAGGCCTTCATCTGCCACATCATTTTCTATACATCGATACCTGTGATAAAGTTTAACCTGTAAACTGGACACAAGAAGACAGATGCAAAAAAGACCAAAATAGAACAAGGGCAATTACATACAATCAGTGAAACCATCAGGTACTCCATATTTCAAAATAGTCAGAAGAGGGGTTTCCAAGTCTCACTCCAAAGGAAATAGTCAGTGTCTGAAGGGAAGCGTAGACTATCTAGTCAGAGGTGCTGATTCCACAGTGTGGAAATGTATCAAAACAGGACACTATTCACCCAAGATAGGTACAAATGTTACATGTCAAGTAAAACATTAGTCCAGCTTGTTTTGCCTCCATCTGTGCAGGTTAGTAGATTTTACATGACTTTATTTTTAATCATTTAGCTCTGAATGATTACTTCTAGATGATAATTTTTTACTACAATCAACTTCTATGGCATTTATTTTCTATATGTCATTATCTTCTGAACATCTGGATACATTTTTAAAGATTTGTTGGGTATAATTAACAAATACAAATTGTCTATGACATAAAATGGTTTAGGAAAATGCTCAGTTACCAGAACCTGTAGTTTTATGTGTAGGAAGGTACAAATGAGCATATTTTTAGGTAAGAGAGAAGGAGAACAGAAAATCTCCCTGTGACAGTTAGATTTAAGATATCTCTTGAATCATTAAGGAAATCAAAGACAGACACAGAAGAAACCACATGGTTCGTGGAAAAACAAACCCCACTTACCTCTGCCCTGTGGGACTGCTTGGGATTTTCCCAGACAAGAGCACAGCCCTTGTGACAGAGCTCAGCTTTGAAGTTCAGGGATGCGTGGGACCTCATCCCAAGGTGGCAAGGCCTGGGGTGAAGGAACCTGATATCCAGATGCAGGGAAGGCGGGCCAAGCCTTTCCTGCTCTGCTCTCCCATGCTGGAGCTTTCTGTGGTCCTTGTGTCCTGAGGGAGAGCTCGTACTTCAAAGCCTGTGCCAGTCCCAACAAACACACAGTGCAGAGCCACAGAGCCCTGGGAGGGGGACCTGGGAGTCTTTAATGGAACCTCAAGGAAGTCATTTGGGGAGTAGAGAGTCTGACAGGCATGGGGTGGGTGCCGACACCAATTTCTAGTGAGGATTAAGCCCACTGAAGCTCTATTGAGAACAAGTTGGAGTTTGGCTCTTCGCTTCTGCGTCCTGAGGTGTGTGGGAATGGTGTGCAGGCTTCTGGCCTCTTTTGGAGGCTTTTGCATTTGCCAAGGGCAATGGTGCAAAAATAACAGCAAGAGGGGTTTACGTGGTTTTTTTTTTTTTTATGCACTGATGCATATAAATCCTTCTACACAGGAAGGAGTGTGTGGTCCTCCAGGGAAGCTCCACAGACTTCACTGCTGAGTCACAGACACTGCAGATGGTCTCCCCCAAGGACAGTGAGCATGGTTTTGGCAGAGGTCACCCCAGAGAGAGGGTCCTCCTTGCTGTATGTGCAATGGAGTAAATTTGCATGGAGTCTCTGGGGCTGTGGGTTCCTGAAGAGGTTGTTTCCTTGCTTGGATGTCAACACCCAGAAGCTTCCAGAAGGCACACAGTGGTTCTGGCTTTATAGATTGAATGGAAACTCACATCTGGTAGGAAGACTCATCCTGGAAAAGCAACATGGAGGGGCTGGGAAGTGCTGGAGCAGTCTCAGGGAGATTTCTAGCCGAGCCAACTTTAGAACTTTCCAACCTTGAAAGTAAAAGCAATCCACCTTCATCAGTTCTCCCCACTAGAATAAAGGAGCCGCCGCCCGATGGAGACCCACAGCGAAACGAAAACAGAAAGGTTTGCTGGACAAGTAAATAGCTGACTTGTTTTCTCTACGAGATGTGAGAATTGGTTGCAATTACCCATCTAATGGTGTTCCTGGCAAAGATTTTCAAGTATCTTTAGAGGAAGGCAGGTCAAATGTGATGCTTTGTATTGTTCTCTCTGCAATTGCTAAAAAAAAAATGGACATAATTTCTGGACCAAATAGCAGATCAGATTGTCTTAAAAGGATGTAAGACTGAAGCCCATAGTCAAATGGGATCAAGAAACTGCAGGATCTTGGAGGAGGGTGCCAGAGGAGGGGCTCCTGCTGAGACCGGGGTCCCCTGGTCCTGTACTGGCTTCCCTCCTCTGAACCAGGGCCAGGCCTATGTTCCATCAGAGGAGGGCACTGTCCTCGGTGACTCCCGGGGTTCCCTCTGCAGGTGACACATTGTAGTGCTTTCTTATTTTTAAGTTTGTGTCACAGCATTATTTCTTTTGGAGCAACCTGATCACTACAGAAAATGGCCTATGATAAAAAGAAAAATTGATTTTTGAAAATTGAAGTTTGTTAACCTAGAAGCAATGAACACCAGACCTACGAAGAGGCAAATGACTAATGAAGGTGGTGAAACATCATATTTAAATCACTCTTTCAGTTAAAGTCCAATGATCACTTCATATATTGCAGAGTCACCTAGAAGCCTAGAAAAAATAAAAGCAAAGATGCTGCTTCCTGTCTGTTACATTTGCCATGTGTCAGCAGCACTGTACTCGGCAAAAAATTTTAAAATACTAAATGGACAAATCATACATAGTTGGTGTGATGATTTGAAGTGAATACACGTGTATCAGCACCACGCGGTACATAGATCACCAGAATGTGCTCGTGTTATAATGAAAGTTTGTACTTTTATCGTGTCCCCATTTCCCTCCGTCCACGAGCCCCTGGCGACAACTGTGTCTTTCTTTCTGAGTTCAGCATTTTCAAAATCCCACCTACAAGTGGAATCACACAGTATTTGTCCTTCTGGCTCTTTCTCTTAGCGTAATGTCTTCTAGGTTTATCCATCTGACTGCCAAAGCTAGACTGTCCCTTGTCCTGTGGCTGAATCTCATGGTATTTCTCACACTGATCGTGCAGGGATCACATTCCACTTATCCGTCCATTTGCGGATGGCTTCCTGGCATTGGCTACTGTGGTTGATGCTACAATCAATATGGTGTGTGTGGGGAGGAATAGGTGTTCTTTCCATATACTGGTCTCATTTTATTTGGATATAACCTCAAAATGGGATTTCTGGATCATAATGTAATTCTATTTTAATTTTATATGGAAAGAGACTATTTTCCACAGCGATTTTACAAATTTACATTCCCGCCAGCTGTGTGCAAGTGTTTCCCTGCCTCCCCATCACCCTGACCACGTGGTGGCTTCCTGTTACAGGAGTTTCCATTCTAACAGGGGAGAGGTGATTTATCACTGTAGTTTGGACTTTAATGTCCCTGATGATTAGCAAATTAGCATTTTGTGATCAGTTTTCCCTCACTTCACTTGTTAGGAGAATAGCAAATGAGTGCTAGGTGGGAACCTCTCAGTGTGCATCACAGGAAGTCAGGAGCAGGCCCAGCAGGAACATGGGTATGAAGCATATTCATTTTGAGGTCCCTTGGGAGACCTCAAAAATTTTTATATTTTAGATATTTTTTATATTTATATTATAGACCTGAAAATTTTATACTTTAAAAATATAAAATTAAGCATGAAAGTAAATTTTCCATTAGAATAAATGACATAAGTGTCACATATCAGAGCTGAAGAACGTATTTTCTGACTCTAAAACTTTTCTCATTTATTTTTGCCAGCATAACAAGAAAGACTTCTCATCTAGTTTAATCCTGTTGTGTAAATGAATTTATTTTATACTTCACTTGTTAGCTTTATCATGAGGGTGGTCAAATGTTTTATCACTAGGATATCTGTGACTTCAGTCTCTTTGGTCCTACTAGACCACATCGTGCACTGTTCAACTGGAAAGTGCAGACGTTTTCAGAGTGAGGTTTTTTAGATCTGACCTGTTAGGTGCAAAGAAAAGATCAAACATTCAAACAAATGCATACATTCTGTAAAGGTCTCTGCCTTGAATAGAATGTGCAGACAAATTCTATTTTACATGAATTTTCATCCCAGTTTAAAAAAATAACCTTAGTGCATTATAGCACTTTGTAGGTTTTATCTTTAAGTCTATTCTTCACTAGAGAACCAAATTCTCAGCTCGACATTGTCCACTTGATGCTTGGAAGAGTTTTCCTCAGGGGAGCTCTGGCTCTGTATATTCAAAACCGTTTCCTCTGTGTTACCAGTGTCATCGGTAGTGAGTGCAGCACTATTCCAGTGGAAATGCTGTCCAAGGTCTTTGTATCACGGCGCCCGGTGAGCTGATACTCTGGGAGGAAGGACTATGTCTGGAAGTTATTTGCAGCGAGGCCAAGTTGCTGTAACTCATTTACACCTATGAAATACTTACAAGACACATATATAGATACTTCAATACACCTACTGAAGACTCAATTTCCCTTTAACCAGGCACCTAAAACATCTGTGAGGTACAGAATATAGGGACATTACTTGTGAAATATTCTCGGTGATGATTAGCTAAATGACATCAGCTAAGCATTAGTGATAGACCACTGCAGACAGGGAACTCCATGCCACTACTTAACACTCTCAGAAATCCTGTGAAATAGATCATCTACTTTATCAATTATAAAATGACACAAGAAGAGTAACTTCCTCAAGGCTAATAACTGCTGTCTTTTAAGCTGGGATGCTCCTTCTACCACGAAGCTGAACATAATCTCTTTCCTGGATACGTGGAACATGACACGGTCCCTACAATGATATTTGATGGTACTGTACTTTGCAGTTTGTGTTAGTTAGTTAGGAGTGGAGAGAGAGTGAGAACAAAGACTCAGAGAGGAAAATGCTGGGACTAGATGCAGTCCTCAGGGGCCACATCTCCTGCTTCTTCCACCTCCCTCAAAGGCATCAAGACAATCCCACCACTGGATCGGCCCACTGATGAAGTTAGACCCTTCATAATCTGATGACATCCCCAAATTGCATCAGCAGTCAAGCCTTAAGTTTAATAGGACTTTTGGGCACATTTCAGACACAGATGCTAATTGTGGAGTCATTCACCGATAGGACATATGCACGGGACTTTGTGTAGTTAGATATTCTGATTACAAGTCCATAATCACCAAAAGTCTAGTTTTCAGGACTGAATTACTGAATCTCTAAGGGGAGCTTGAGGTCCATGCCACCGGTCTCAGGTGATATTATCTAAGGACTTGCTACGAGGTAGGCACTCTTGTATGCCTGGCACGTGGTAAGTATGGGAAATGTTCATTACGTGATTGTTGCCACATCATTGGCTAGGAAGTATAGTGCAGACCAGTTACATCTACACAGGGTCCCATAACCCAGAAGTAGGAAGAAGAAGGAAAAGAAGAAGCAGAAGAATGGACATACCTTGAGGATATCCTCATAAGTGAAATAAATAGGTCACAGATAGATACATATCGCATCTTTTCTCTGGTATGAGAAAATGAAGATGTAAATGAATCCTAGCATTGTATGTTATATATTGTGAAATAGAAAATGCTCAATGTAAAATAAGGTGAAAGGGGACAGTGTTGAGATTGTAACAAAAAAATAAGGAAACAAATTTTATATATATGGGGGGGTGGTAGGGTGGGTGGGGCTATGGGAAAAAATGAGAATTAAGTTGTGTCTTATACTGGTACAAATCCCCATTATGGAGTGCAATCATGATGTGTATATTTAATGTACCAATAAAGATAATAAAAAAAAAAAGAAGAAGAAGAAGAAGCATGAAACAATCCAACTGAGCAATCCAAATTCCTAGACTTCTTGAATCCTAGACACTTTGGAGCTTAGAAGAAGGTTAGATCTCTCCAGTGTATATCTAGCTCTTCAGTTTGCAGAGGAGGCCATATGGGATAGATTCCATCCACACCAAATGGCCATAGTGATGATAAAATATGCCCTGTTCATGTGAAACCAGATTTTGGTTCTATGGTGGCCCAGGAGCTGCAGCGCTGGAACCCACAGAGGCCAGCCAAGCCCTGCTGGGTCCATCCTCTGCTGGTAGCTTTTATCAACCTTTCTGTCTTTCCTGTTGTTCTTTATTTTCTGGAAGTGTTTAGAAACTTTGCAAATTTTAAGGTTACTTTGACCTTCTTAGAAGAAAACATTGGGGAAAATAAAAGAATTTGGCAGAGTGCATGCTGTTATTGATCTCTGACCTGTTTCATAATATTGACTTCCTAGAGAGTGTTTTCTCCAACCATAAATTTGACACGGTTTTGTGAGAATCCCAGGATCACAGAAATTATGCTCTGATTTCTTATACACAGCACATTCACAGGAAAGCCTCCCCGTGGCTGTATAAATAAAGCCACACTACCATAATGCCTCAATGTACTATTTTTCTGAAATTTGCGGTGAGTCTGCAGTTCCTATCAGAATGGCACTTCCTACCAAGGTAAATTTCTGAGGTTGACATAAACTTGAAAGAACAAAAGTACTAGCGAAACCTTTACTTTTGTTTCTGTGTTGGTGTCAACAACAAATGTTTCCAGTAAGAACAAAAAATAAAAACATCATCAAGTTAAAGAGGGACACCTGGGGAGGTTGGCAAGCCCAGAGTGGACTCTTTATTTATTTATTTTTCTGTAAAGGACTGAATGGTAGATGTTTCGGGCTTTGCTGGCTATAGAGTCACCGTTGCAACTATTCAACTCTGCTCTTGTAGCACAGAGTTAGCCACAGAGGATACATTAAACAATGAGGCTGGCTGTGTTCCAATACAACTTTATTTATCAAACTGACCTCTTTTCAGGCTCTTTTCCCTTAGAGATTCAGTATCATATCTTTTTGTCTCTGCACAGAGTTCCCGCCTCCACTCCCTCCAAGTCCACTGTCCATGCCAGAATTCAGAGAATGGGTCTCTCAGTCCATCATGCTTTCAAAATTAGAACCAGGAGACCCATTAAAGAGCAGAACGAGACTTCTTTGCTGATTTTTCCCGTGTGAAAAGGCAGAGGGATCCCTGCTCTAAACATGGAGCTCCTCCGTCCTATTTATTTTTTAAAAAGGTTGTATCAGTACATGTCGCAGTACGTAAGTATTGCATTCATTATGGGATATTGGTACACATACATCTTAATTCCTTTTGAATCCTCTTCCCCTCCTTCCATCTCCTAGGGCACTTTCCATTTGCAGAAGACCCATCACCTTGATTTGTGCTACTCAGCCTTATTTTGTTCTTTTATTTATTTATACTTCAGGTTTCTGTAAGAGAAGCCCTGTGATATTTAAGGTTGTGTTTCAGAGTTCCTCTTCCTGTAACTTTGATTAGACCTTCACAAAAAGAGCGAAAGAGTGGAAAGAAAACACAGAATTGATATTTAAAAAGACATTAAGCCAGAAATATGTTGCAGAGTTGTTTTCCTAAAAGCATTTGGACTCTTATATTTACCTCTTTGTTGCTCAACGAACCATCTGTTTTACAATAGAATATATTTGTCTGAAAGTTTAAGTAAAAGTCTGAATTTCATATAAGTAGTAAAACTTCCTAGCAAGTAAATTACCATATAAGTTATACAATTCATACAACTTCTGTGGAGATCAGTGTGGAGATTCCACAAAAAGCTAGGATTAGAGGTCCCATTTGACCCAGCCATTGCTCTGCTAGGTATATACACAAAGGAATTAAAAGATTCATTTCACAGCGACATATGTGCACCCATGTTTATAGCAGCTCAGTTTGTGATTGCTAAATCTTGGAAACAACCCAAATGTCCATCAACTGGAGACTGGATAAAGAAGAAGTGGTTCTTTTATAGAATGGAGTATTACTCTACCATTAAAAATTATAAGATTGAGTCATTCATATTCAAATAGATGTAACTTGAGGACCTCCTCATAACTGAAATAAACTGGTCACAGATGTGTAGATATAGTATCTTTTCTCTGGTATGAGAAAATGAAGTTGTAAGTGAGTCGTAGTATGTATAGTTGATATTATGAAGTAGAAAATATTTAAAAGGAAAGAGAGTGTAAGGGTAAATAACGAAGGGAAATAATAAAGCAATAATAAAGAAAAAAGAAAACAAAATTTGTGTATATGGGGTTAGGGGAGTGCAGGGTGGGGGAGGAGAGAAAAAATGAGAATCATGTCATGTCATATTCTGGTACAAACTCTCAATGTTGAGTGTGATTATGATGTGTATTCATAATGTACAAATAAAGATTTTAAAAATAACAAAAGAAGAAAAGCAAAAGCAAAGCACCTGAAAATAATTCTTCTCTTTCTCTTATTGTAAACACAATATATTACTTTGGTTGAAATTTTAAGAAATACAGAAAAATGAAGGATATAATAAAGATAATGGTAACTATTAACTAAATGCAGTTTTATGGATTGACAGATATAGACGTAGATAAATAAACATACATATACCCAGAATTCCTTTTCATTCACAAAGAGGAGTTTACCCAAAACTAAATCATTGGACTTAGAATGTCTGCTTCCTTATGATTTGCTCTGCTCTCTTTACTCCATAAATGGTTTTTACCTCCTCAGTCTCATGTTTCTCTTCTCAACTTCCAGGAGCTCTTAAAACAATAAAGATATAGCAGCTCGTGTAATGCTCTACCCAATGTAAATTCTTTGTAAAACCCATTTTGATTTTATCAGAGGAATAGTTAATTTTATTGATTTTATCAAAGTAATAGTAACAGTTCATTTTGAAGCTGTTTTAAAATTTTATGAAGTCAAAACTTGACTTTTATATGTGGCCACTTGTAGAATAGTCATAAACACTGTTGGTGATGTTCTCCTCCAACACGCAGCACAGCTGTTCTGCTTTCTTTTGACCCCAGCCTTCTTTCTCACAGCCTCGGTGCCTCTATTTGAAAACAACCTCCAAGCAAGTGCTTTCTTTTTCCACCAAACTGAGTCTCAAGTCTCCAAAGGATTGATGCAGTGAACACTGTTGGCTTAGAGCAGCCGGGCGCGGTGGCAGATCTCTGGAATTCGGACCACGTGAGCTGTTTTCCTCCTAATCCCAGAAATACATAGAG